>JAOTOM010001720.1:0-77861 GCA_034440615.1 Ashinkailepas kermadecensis | reverse complement strand
CTCTCTCTCTCCCTCTCCCTCCCCCTCTCCCTCTCCCTCTCCCTCTCCCTCTCCCTCTCCCTCTCCTCTCCCTCTCCCTCTCCCTCTCCCTCTCCCTCCTCCTCCCTCTCCCTCTCCCTCTCCCTCTCCCTCTCCCTCTCCCTCTCCTCCCTCTCCCTCTCCCTCTCCCTCTCCCTCTCCCTCTCCCTCTCCCTCTCCATCTCCCTCTCCCTCTCCCTCTCCCTCTCTCCCTCTCCCTCTCCCTCTCCCTCTCCCTCTCCCTCTCCCTCTCCCTCTCCCTCTCCATCTCCCTCTCCCTCTCCCTCTCCCTCTCCCTCTCCCTCTCCCTCTCCCTCTCCCTCTCCCCTCTCCCTCCTCTCCTCCCTCTCCCTCTCCCTCTCCCTCTCCCTCTCCCCTCTCCCTCTCCCTCTCCCTCTCCCTCTCCCTCTCCCTCTCCCTCTCCCTCTCCCTCTCCCTCTCTCCCTCTCCCTCTCCCTCTCCCTCTCCTCTCCCTCTCCATCTCCATCTCCCTCCCTCTCCCTCTCCCTCTCCCTCCCCTCTCCCTCTCCCTCCCTCTCCCTCTCCCTCTCCCTCTCCCTCTCCCTCCCTCCCTCCCCTCTCTCCCTCTCCCTCCCTCCTCTCCTCTCCCTATCCCACTCCCTCTCCCTCTCCCTCCTCCCTTTCCTCTCCCCTCTCCCTCGCCTCTCCCTCCTCTCTCTCCCTTCCCTCTCCCTCTCCTCTCTCCCTCTCCCTTCTCTCTCTCTCTCTCTCTCTTATATATATACATATATATATATATATATATATATATATATATATATATATATATATATATATATATATATATATATATATATATATATATATATATATATATATATATATATATATATATATATATATATATATATATATATATATATATATATATATATATATATTTGTGTATAGGAGTATATATATATATATATATATTATATATTTATCTCTCTCCTCTCTCTCTTCTCTCTCTCTCTCTCTCCTCTCTCTCTCTCTCTCTCTCTCTCTCTCTCTCTCTCTCTCTCTCTCTCTCGCCTCGACGAACTAAATAAGCGTCGATTTAGGGTAGCGCTGTGTGATGCACCGTGCAAAATGCCGCCATAATTTACCTTACCTTGGACAAAGAATGCGATAACTTTTATAATGCTGCTTATCGTTTGAGGATTAATTAATTGGCCAAAATGTTTCGATTTCGTTCATTGCGCCATGCGCTGCAAAAAACTCCTGGCGGCAGGTCTAACCATTTATCATCAATCACTGATATCCCATTAAACCAGTCGAGCACAATGCAATGGCACTTACACTTGGTCATCCGCCTAGAGTGCTTGGTAACACTACAGAGTCAGTGAGCTGCGGACCCTCCGTTACATGCCCGTCGACTGGTCCACCCGGGTCGACCTGCGCGGCACTAGGCGCTCGGTGTTGGTTCACCCGAACCAGTCCACCTACGGGGAACGAGGCGCTCAGTGTCGTTCCACTCAGACCAGTCCACCTACGAGGAACGAGGCGCTCAGTGTCGGTATACCCAGACCAGTCCATCTACACGGCACGAGGCGCTCAGTGTTGGTCCACCCAAACCCGTCCACCTACGAAACACGAGACGCTCAGTGTTGGTCCACCCAGACCTGAGGCAGTGGAGGCGTCAGTCCAGTCAGTTCAGACGGCCTGCCGGCCGGCGCGCTCCCACCTGTGGAGGCGTCAGTCCAGTCAGTCCAGTAGTCCATACGGCCTGCCGGCCGGCGCCCTACGGCTCCCAGCTGTGCAGGCGTCAGTCCAGTCAGTCCAGACGGCTTGCCGGCCGGCGGCCACGGCCCCAACCTGAAACACGCAGAGCGACGGCGATCTTCATTGGTATTCACCTAGGCGCGCAGTGTCGCCACCGACTCACGTGGTGGCGCGCTACTCCGCCCTCCTGGATGCTGTTGATGCGTAGCTCCCCGGGCCCGCGTAAAAGTCACCTCTGAAGTGATGAAGCCACGAAGAACGACTGTTTATTAGATTTTGATCATTGACCATTCTGTTCGCATGTCCATTCACTGCTTCACATATGTCTGCCCTCTTCCAAATCTCGCCATCACAACTTCTCACGGTACTTCCGCAGACGCTACGGTAATTCATCCGACGCTAAAGGCAATTCTTCGCTTTACGTTTCACGTTTCGCACTGGTCGACAACGTTGGGAAATATATTCCAACATCAATGTGCCTCTTATTTTTTAGTCTATCTGGATAAGGTTTTCACGCCAGATGAAGCGTGACATTTTGCGAAAGGTCGGATGGTCAGAACCCCTGCTGCAAAATTAAGGACGTTCGAAAATTGCCTGGGGGCCGGCATGAACGACGGGTAATATGAAAAGCGAAAGGATTATGCTGATAGCGCGTGTTCAATGACAGGGTATTCCGGCTCCCTTGAAGGTTTCTGTGACTAAGAAGCTCAGCAAGATAATATTTCCAGAGTGGATGGACGGTCAGGGTAACGTTACCGTGGTGTGAGTAAGATTACAGATCGAAGGTATCATGAATCAATCCGGATTAACGGACCGAGGTTGGCCATTTTGTACAGCCTGACTTGGCCTGGTTTGACCGGAAATGACTGTGACTATGTCATAGGGTTCCTCATATTACATAGGTCACTCACTGGACATTATGCATTTTATATTAGCCCAAGCGCAGCAACAGCACTACCATATTTTCGACTTCGATCTAATTGGAGCTGTCATCCTCAACTTCGAAAGCCGATATCATACGATAACTATTAAACCCTTGTTGAAACGCCACAAGCTGAATTGAATTCTGAATAGCTAACTGGAAAAATGCACGGGTATGAGAAGAAATTCCGCCCCTATGTTGTGCTCCCTCGGACCTGGGAGCAGAAGCTACTGCCGAACCATCCATGATCTGTTGTTGTCTAAATGGTCTTCAGACTGGATAAAAATTGTCCACGAATTCAAGCGAGGTAAGCGGAAAAAAATACTGACAAATAATGTATCCCGAGCGGTTATAGACAAAGATTGTCCATTCAAAACGCATATTGCATTCAACGCATCCACATGCTGCAAAAGTGAATGGAGCACAGCAGCTTCATGAACCTCTATGATTCCCGTCCTAGTCCCGTCCCGTCGCTCGAGTAGACGAACAGATCCGAGGGAGAAGATGTCCGGGCTATTCTGCCCCATATACATGAGTAAAAAGCGTATACAAGCTGCCCAAGTTAACCCAATCGACTCCACCGATCTGTTATGCTTCTAAAACCTTAAGCGTTCCTGTTTATTTCCGTGCTTCCGGTCCTGCTCCCTTAACAGAGAACTAGACTTGCTATATAAAATTTTACATCAACCAGCTTTCTCAGAACAATCTCCCCTGCCTAACTTATTCTTCAACTGTGTTCAAAACAGGGCCTTGTGAAGGGATAGTGGAACCTATGGGGTGCGGGGACACTACATCCGACTGTCGGACTCCGATTCCGACTCCGACTCCGACACAGAGTTGGACTCCGACTCTGTATCTGCGGCACTACAGCCCCACATGAGCGCAGTCAGGGTGGCCTCAGGAGAGGAGGGGGAGGCCAGCTGATGTTGAAGGAGGAGAATGCGCGGCCGCCGAGCAGCTTTCAGTCCGAAAATCAGCTGAAAAAAATATACACTCCTCGTGAGAGGGGTGCCACAGATGGACTCCCACCCTGGGCTGCAACTACTGGGGTTACTGGGGGCCCATCGACGGACGGAGGAGCCCTCGCTCCTCCAGGGCTCTAATGACACCTGGTGAGGCTGGTGAACAAAACAGTGATGCGGAGAAAACCAGCCGGATGCAATGTATGCAAACCAGGTGGTAATGGTTTCCTCAACGCGACTCAATGCGACCTGGCTGCAGTCTGAGTGATCAATAGACTCTCGTCAGTTGTTCTGCGGGCTGATTGGCATAGTGTTGGTGCTGCTTCTGGTGCGGTTCAGGCAGCGTTTAACTACGGCTCTTGCCATCTCCAGTAATCATTTTAGGAACAAAGATAGAAGTCCAAAGGGTGTTGCTAAATTAATTTAAGCGGTAATCTGAAAAGTTAATTAGCATTGGAGCAAATTAGATCTCGGGGGCTAAATGTTGTAATTTGAATCAGCTTGTGTAATTTGCGTGGAATGATAATTTGATGCGATTAATTTGCACCAGATTATTAATGATGATGCAGAGACGTTGATGGATGGATGCATGTCGGCTGTGGCATATGAGGCTTCAAATTGGGGAACGACCTCAGCAATATCCTGAGTGAATGGTCAGGTGACCATGCCATTCCTTCGAGCCTGCCGTTGACCCCACCCAACCGCCCTAGTTCAGACGTTCAGGTCAATTGTTGATGATTCAAGCATTTCCGACCGGCCAGCCAAGATGAAACATAGCTAACACGCCCTGAGTTGAAGCACGTGTCACGGACATGTTCAGCACACAGGGGACGAGTGGTCTAGGGGTAAGATGCTCGTCTCACAATCGAAAGGTTGTGGGTTCGAGTCTCACTTGTCGCTACTCTTCACCGCGACCAATCGGCGTAAGAGATTGGCGACGCTACATGACTCAACGGTCGACGTGTCGTAAAACCAATAACCAACCAAATGTTCAGCACACACGGTACAATTTCGAGCAGAACGGCATCAACGCCCGCCCATGCTTCACGTTGTAGCAGCGTACAATGGCCGAGCAAATCGGACAATGCGCATGGAAGGGACTGCGGAACGTGCAGAACGGCATCAACGCCCGCCCATGTTTCACGTTGTAGCAGCGTACAATGGCCGAGCAAATCGGACAATGCGCATGGAAGGGACTGCGGAACGTGCAGAACGGCATCAACGCCCGCCCATGCTTCACGTTGTAGCAGCGTACAATGGCCGAGCAAATCGGACAATGCTCATGGAAGGGACTGCGGAACGTGCAGAATGCGAAACGGAGATAACTGTAAAAAGGGTGCACGCAGTACGGAGCGCGGAAAGCCAGTGAGCAGGTCAGGGCTTCAGCTATGCGCTAATGTTGCATGCTTGAAGTTTGGTACGGCGAGTTTGATCCGATTGCATCCTGGAGTGGTATTACCGGGTCAGGGCCCACCATGGGGTGGTATTACCGTGTCAGGGCCAACCATGGGGTGATATGACCACGCTCGGGCCCATCCCGATATGGTATTATGATGCTAGCTCCCCCCCCATCTGGGGTAGCACTATCGTGCCATGGTCCACCCTGGAGTGGTATTACCGTGGCAGGGCTCATCCTGGAGTGGTATTACCGTTTAATACAACGAAGAATGCCTCTTAGATGCTCCTGGGTTTTAGACATTGCGTGTAAAGAAAATATACGACCGTCAATATACCAGGAGGTGCTGAGTTGACATCAAAAGTAACGTTAAAGTTATAATCGTTATAATCTTTAACGTTACTTTTGATGTCAACTCAGCACCTCCTGGTATATTGAAGGTCGTATATTTTCTTTACACGCAATGTGGTATTACCGTGTCAGGGTCCACTCTGTGGTGGTATTACCGTGTCAGGGTCCACTCTGTGGTGGTATTACCGTGTCAGGGTCCACCATGGGGTGATATTACCATGCTAGGACCCACCCCGGTATGGTATTATGATGCTAGCTCCTCATCTGGGGTCGCATTATCGTGTCAGGGTCCACCCTGGAGTGATATTACCGTGTCAGCGACCACCCTGAAGTGGAATTATCGTGCCAGGGACCACCCTGGGGTGGTATTACTGCATCAGGTTGCACCATGAGGAGAGCAGAGCGTGACGTCAGTTCCAAAGTCTAATTTCCAACTATTTCAATGGCATAAGTACTATCTGGATGGTGACGACGTGGCAAGCATTATGCTACCTTGAGTTTTTGTTTGTGTTCTGACCGAACATGCAGCTCTGACATGGTCAATTGTTCTAACATCCTATGCTTGCCTGTGCTTTATTAAGAAAAAAAAGAAGTTAACCAACGTTGACATTTGCTTAAGAAAACAGGCAAATAATTGTTCACCTTTGATGAATATACAGATTGAGGAAGTCATCACGGGTAAACGTCTTGGTTCATCAAAATCGGGTGATCGACGAAAAATACCAAGATTTTAACAGCATTGGTGGTAGCACACGCCATCTTCGGCGTCAAGAGCTCCTGACAACCCACAGCATGATATAACTATCATTTATGGTTTACCTGGGATTTCCACACGAGGGTGCTAACTCAGCCAAAATACTTCTGGAGCTGAAGTCGGAGCACTGCGGCGTAGTGACATTTAAAGCATTGTGGAAGTCGAAAAATGGTTCTTGGGATGAGATGCATGATGGGTTTTAAAGATGTATTCGGCTAGAATTGAACCCTTACAAGTAAGAAAACTAAGATCTGGTTCATATTGGATTTGTATTTTGACGTGAAGCACTCATCATGTTTCCGAAAATGATCATGGTAACTTGAACCTTTAAAACCTAAGGGAGAACGTACATGTCTTTCCGCAAAACAGCTCCTATTGTTTCCGCTGTGAAGCTAAGGTCAAGGTTCGCAGCAAGACGACTGATGTGCGACTGACAACGATGTTTTCCACGCTGTGGTTGCAATGGTGCCCATTTCATTATTCTATATAGCTTTACCTGATTTAACTTGCCGTAATCAGGTCGTAATCAGTACGGTTAGATTTGCAAATCTGAGTTATCGAGCTATGAGTGTAACAATGTTGCAAAGGTACTCAAGGACATGAAGCAGCAGAAGGCGCTTCAGACCGTATGCGTATGTGAAATACACACAATTGGCGCATGTGGCTGTTTTAGGTCATGCACTGCTGGCAAATACTGTTTTTTACCTACAGTAAACCAATATGTCAATGATGCACGCCTCAGAGGACAGCAGTGACAAACGTTGCCCGAGTGACGCCATTGTATCTCGAAAAAGGTGACAGAAGTGTGCTCTGGTGCCGAAGCAAGTCTGAGGACACCAGAGCACAATGAGGTAACTTTTGAGGGATTCAGTGGCGTCAATGGGGCCAACATTTGTCACTGTTGCCGTCTGATGCATGCAAAATTAAATGCGATACATCATCTTTTCTTCTTATAGCTAAAAATAATCCGCTCAATATTGTTTTGACATTGTCCTAGTTGACGGTACCCAAAGCTATGTGGATTGTTCCCAGATACCGCAGAAACAATTATCTTCCACTGCAAATCACTGCCTTCGTTCTGCTGGACGGCCGGTTCCCTAGCAACGCGTCGATATCTGCGTTAGTTAGCAAGCTAAGCTGCAGGTGTTCATCCACGCGACCTTTCAGCCATGACTCCTCCATGTTGCCATCGAATGTGCGATGTGCGACACCCACCTACCCGATGCCAACGATTGCGGCAAAAAATGTGTCGTCAAAGCAAAATTGTTCCTCATCGAATGAAGATCTCGTGCGTTGTTACGGCAAAGGCGTTTTATGATGCGACTTTTATGATTTTGTATTGGCGGAACTCAGACTCAGATTGGGATTAATCGACTTCACTGGCCAACAGTGGGAAATGAAGCCCTCCATTTTACATCGAGGTTTATTCTATAATGTTGCAATGAATGCATTTTGATTGGATAAAGGACCAATGTACAAATTCTCCCTCTCCCCAGAAGGAAACCTTTTTTTTTTGGGGGGATGGGCCATTCTTCTTTGGGTCTTCTTTTTGGACTTCTTTAGCTTATTTTCACCTCAGTTAGACGGTGAGTAAATGTTGGGGAAATATCAGAGATTAGACAAGGATTACAATTTCAAGTCCTGGTTGCTAAGACGACGCAGAATAACGATAGAGTTGGTAAGAAAAAGCGAGCAGTATGACGGTACTACTATGCATCTGATAAAAACATTAAAGCTTACTTTTCACCGAAAGGATTTAGTCTGTGGTCGAAACTGTCCCATCGTTTTGTGCTCACGCCAATGAGTGTGATTTGCATTACACCCATCGCAATCAGCCACGGTAAATATGCTGACAGTGTTTCGTGCACGTGCACTGAAGCACACAACATGCGATGTGCGAGTTTGAATAGCCTGGCTAAAGTTAGGAATTAGTTGTTACAACATACAATTATGCTGAGCGAGCAAGATATTGTACCTAATTCTCTGGAGACAGCAGATAGGTTTAACATCTTGCTGCACTTGGTAACCTTGTTGAATGCAACTGATCATACCAGACCAAGTCATTATGCTATACATTTCATGTCATCCCTTCAAGCCACATCAGCAGAAAATTTAGCAGTGAATTGCTCTGACAGATTCTTAGCACTCCAGTCAACGTACCAGGGGTGTAGGATCGCAAGATGAGTTGGTGGGGGAGGGGGGGGGATGAGGGCTCAGCCCTGGATCGATCAACCTAGGGTACCCCCAAATACAACTTGCTCCCCTGATTTTCCCACCTAATTTTGCTATCTTAAAAAAACATTAATTTAATAAATATTATTTTCCTTTTTCCAGTTTTCCATGAACTTAGCCTATCTGGGGACAAAATAAACAGGAAATGGTTCACCGAAAAGCTACTGCGGAACATGGAGAATCCACTTAGAGCCGAAACTACTTCTTCCTCTTTCACTTCACATTGTGCCTAATTTCAGCATTGTTTTTATAATATTTATATATGTTGCTTCAAATTTCCGTGGATCAAAACGGATTAAAAACAGTACGAAAAGAAACATATAACCATCATAGCAAACTCCACTTTACGATCAGTGCTAAATGACCAGTGTGATTATCTTTCTGAGAAAGCTTAAAATAGAACTGCTTGAATTATTTCAATTTATCAGAGGATATCAAAAAAAAATATATAGGTATTTATCAAACAAAAAAATCCTAGAAGAACCGCGAGAAAATCATCACCACCGATTATAAATTTTGGACAATCTTACCCCTACCTAGGTTGTACACGATTAGTATGTCGTACTCGACATTTATGCGCCATTACTTTAATTGTTATGGGTTTGACTTCCAAAGTTGGGAGGGGGCTGAGCTGCAAGTTGGGGCTGGAGCCCTTCCGACTGAATAGGATCCTACACACCTGAAACGTACGGTCTAGTGCCATTTATGTTTGGAGATGCAAACATGAGGCCCCAAGCGGTGATTAATGTTGCCTATTTATCCACCTTGTGGCGTGGTGTCGAAAAAAAAACCATGCCTCGAAATAATTCCGGAAGCTTACATGAATTGAACTGAATGTAATATTCAGCCTCATCTAGCATTCAGACATGCCATGGCATACTATGAACTGCGTACAACTATCAAAATCAATTAAAACGCGATGCGATGACCATATCCTATCGATGTCGGTATGCTTCTTTGGACGGCATGGACAACGCGCAGGTCGTGAGACTGAGCCACTGCGGCCGATGGAAATGCCGGCCGGCCTGGCAGCCAGCTGCCCAACCTGAGCGGAAACAGTGACGTCTGTACTTCGCGTGACATCACCGTAGTGACGAAATCAATCTTCGATTTTCGGTCGTAAACTTTGTATCGTGGTATATAAATATATATATATACATATATATATATATATATATATATATATATATATATATATATTTTTTTTTTTTTTTTTTTTTTAATCAGTCTCAAACACCACAGTGCTATGAAGCGGGAGGAAAATCATGTCAGCCACGTGTTATAACCGACAGATCTGTCAGGTGTGTTTAATAGAATTCAGTGAGGTGCAGTGAACGATCTAATAAAATTCAAGGCTTCCAGGTATATTCGCCAGTTCGTGTATGTCTTGCACACAACTTTGCAGATTGTGAGTCCGCCCAGGCAAGGCATATTCGATCATACCACAACACCGTTGACAGGGACGGGGATGGCCGAGTGGTTAAGGTGCTGAGCTCTGGGTACCAAAGGTCCCGGGTTCAACACTCGCACCATTCAGGCCATTTCCAAATCCCGCGGCCCACCGGCGAAACAGTGTGGGCGGCGCCAGTAGCCGTGATCGTGCATAAAGTGCGTCGTGAAACACCCGATAAACAATGAACACAGTTGACAGAACACATTACTTCCTCACACAACATGTCACGGGAATAGGGCCGCCACCTCCCACAATCTGGCATAACTTGAGCCGGGCAATGCGCCGCCGAGGAAGGCGTCTGCCACACGGCCTGGCTACCTCTGGCACCACGCTGACCATTACGTCTGCCACACGGCCTGGCTACCTCTGGCACCACGCTGACCATTACGTCTGCCACACGGCCTGGCTACCTCTGGCACCACGCTGACCATTACGCCTGCCACACGGCCTGGCTACCTCTGGCACCACGCTGACCATTACGTCTGCCACACGGCCTGGCTACCTCTGGCACCACGCTGACCATTACGTCTGCCACACGGCCTGGCTACCTCTGGCACCACGCTGACCATTACGTCTGCCACACGGCCTGGCTACCTCTGGCACCACGCTGACCATTACGTCTGCCACACGGCCTGGCTACCTCTGGCACCACGCTGACCATTACGTCTGCTACACGGCCTGGCTACCTCTGGCACCACGCTGACCATTACGTCTGCCACACGGCCTGGCTACCTCTGGCACCACGCTGACCATTACGTCTGCCACACGGCCTGGCTACCTCTGGCACCACGCTGACCATTACGTCTGCCACACTGCCTGGCTACCTCTGGCACCACGCTGACCATTACGTCTGCCACACGGCCTGGCTACCTCTGGCACCACGCTGACCATTACGTCTACCACACGGCCAGGCTACCTCTGGCACCACGCTGACCATTACGTCTGCCACACGGCCTGGCTACCTCTGGCACCACGCTGACCATTACGTCTGCCACACGGCCTGGCTACCTCTGGCACCACGCTGACCATTACGTCTGCCACACGGCCTGGCTACCTCTGGCACCACGCTGACCATTACGTCTGCCACACGGCCTGGCTACCTCTGGCACCACGCTGACCATTACGTCTGCCACACGGCCAGGCTACCTCTGGCACCACGCTGACCATTACGTCTGCCACACGGCCTGGCTACCTCTGGCACCACGCTGACCATTACGTCTGCCACACGGCCTGGCTACCTCTGGCACCACGCTGACCATTACGTCTGCCACACGGCCTGGCTACCTCTGGCACCACGCTGACCATTACGTCTGCCACACGGCCTGGCTACCTCTGGCACCACGCTGACCATTACGTCTGCCACACGGCCTGGCTACCTCTGGCACCACGCTGACCATTACGTCTGCCACACGGCCTGGCTACCTCTGGCACCACGCTGACCATTACGTCTGCCACACGGCCAGGCTACCTCTGGCACCACGCTGACCATTACGTCTGCCACACGGCCTGGCTACCTCTGGCACCACGCTGACCATTACGTCTGCCACACGGCCTGGCTACCTCTGGCACCACGCTGACCATTACGTCTGCCACACGGCCTGGCTACCTCTGGCACCACGCTGACCATTACGTCTGCCACACGGCCTGGCTACCTCTGGCACCACGCTGACCATTACGTCTGCCACACGGCCTGGCTACCTCTGGCACCACGCTGACCATTACGTCTGCCACACGGCCTGGCTACCTCTGGCACCACGCTGACCATTACGTCTGCCACACGGCCTGGCTACCTCTGGCACCACGCTGACCATTACGTCTGCCACACGGCCTGGCTACCTCTGGCACCACGCTGACCATTACGTCTGCCACACGGCCTGGCTACCTCTGGCACCACGCTGACCATTACGTCTGCCACACGGCCTGGCTACCTCTGGCACCACGCTGACCATTACGTCTGCCACACGGCCTGGCTACCTCTGGCACCACGCTGACCATTACGTCTGCCACACGGCCTGGCTACCTCTGGCACCACGCTGACCATTACGTCTGCCACACGGCCTGGCTACCTCTGGCACCACGCTGACCATTACGTCTGCCACACGGCCTGGCTACCTCTGGCACCACGCTGACCATTACGTCTGCCACACGGCCTGGCTACCTCTGGCACCACGCTGACCATTACGTCTGCCACACGGCCTGGCTACCTCTGGCACCACGCTGACCATTACGTCTGCCACACGGCCTGGCTACCTCTGGCACCACGCTGACCATCACGCAGGGTCCACTGGCCAGCCGACTCGTTAGGGGAGCGCGGGCGCGAGGAGCGCTGAGCGCAGCAGCGCTAAACAAGCCGCCGTGGGGAGAGGCGGAATCACATCAACGCCCGGCTGCCGCAGCCGGTGTGCCAACAGCGCTTACGTATTCATGAAAATCTGTCAATATGCAAAATTGCCTGTTACGCCGACAAATTGTTTCACTCAATTGTAGCGAGTGACTTTGATGGGGTTAGGATGGGTCTGTCTGTCCAGGCCGCTCGGTGCATTGTTTCTGGAGGGAGAAATGTCACCGCGGCGACTGGTCCCCGGTGATGTGCCTGCTGTTGAATCTGCAAAGTTCCGGTGGAAGCCGATGAATAGCGTGGAAAATACCTGCACACAAAGCTGGAACCCGGGACCTTTTGTACCCAGAGCTCAACACCTTCACCACTCGGGCATTCCCGCCCCTGTCAACGGTGTTGTGGTACGATCGAATATGCCTTGCCTGTGCGGACTCGCAACCAGTAAGGTGGTGTGCAAGGCATACACGAACTGGTGAATATACGCGTGATAGTTTCGTTTTATGTGTGGGCGTCTGCTGAAGAAAATCTACTTTTGCAAGTGGTGGATCTGTGCCACACAGAGAGCCGCATGCCGCACATGCAATATACACACACATATATATATATATATATATATATATATATATATATATATATATATATATTACGTGCATTTTACTTAAAATGTAGTCAGAGGAGGATCCAGGTGGAGGAGTTGTTTCTCTCCTGCGCGGTGATATCAACCCACCTCTCGCATTCGCAGCAGTATTGGATAAGGAAATGGGTTTTCTGGGTCGGGAATTCACTCTTTAGCTTCTATTAATTTACTACTGATCGATATCTACTGGCAGGTCCAGGTGTACCAGGATAATTATCTAGTACCATAATTGAAGAGGAACAACAATTCAAGCCTCTAATTCAATGAAAGTTAAATGGGAATCAGTAAAAGTAAACGCATTCCTCTCAAGAGCAATGGGGGGTGGGAAGAAGCCAACTCGCTCTTTTGCAGTGCAGGACATCCATAATATACAGACATGAGATTGTGGAATTGGCAGTTTCGCCAGAAGCTGAAGAAATGGCAGCGGGGATTCGCCTCCTCACCGGTCGACACATTGGCTGACACTTCAACGGCGCAGTGTCACGGACAGTGCAGAGAGAGAGCGCAAGGTATTGCTTATCACAAGATCGCATGATTAACACACAATTTTTACTTCAACAAGCGATCTACATTCCAGGGTCAAATATCAATGTTTTACCTTATTGCTGGCGATCAACTTAAAATTACGAATATTGTTGATCAGTAAGAAGTGAAATCAACAAATAGCCTTGCGACAAATTGAACGATTTTCGAGTTCAATCGTTAATCATACCACAACTGGAACGGATTTTAGGAAAATAGTTCTTAATATTCAATACCCAAAACCTGATTTATTGTAACTTATTTATCGGCAGCATTAGGATGATGATAGCTCTGTTCTGTTCTGGAAGCGTCTAGGGAGGCTCGTAAATGCCTAGCCCTAGTACTTACGTGCTGTGCCACGTCAACAGCTCGTATTCAATAAATAGACTTCTGGGTCCTCTTTAATGTCAAGTGCCAACTTACTTTAAACTCGCACACAGCTCGTTTTTAGCAATATGCTGTGCATGCTGTATTTTCAGCTGGCATGTGCGGCATGCGGCTCTCTGTGTGGCACAGATCCACCACTTGGAAAAGTAGATTTTCTTCAGCAGACGCCCACACATAAAACGAAACTACCACGCGCATATTCGGCAGTACACACACACACACACACACACACACACACACACACACACACAAATATATATATATATATATATATATATATATATATATATATATATATATATATATATTGCGTTCATTTTACATACCATATTCCCACTGAGGGAAAGTCCCCACCTCAAGCACTTCTGCTTTTATATTAGCTTTGCAAATCCTTCATCTAAACAGTACGAAAGCTTATATCTCCCTATTCAGATTTCTTCTACAAATTCCCTGCGTAGCAGACATCAATTATGATACCTGATGTGCAGAGGCACAACCAAGTGGACCAGGGAACTCGCACCCTTCTCCGGAGCAAACAAAAGTACATGAAATAAAACAATAAATTTTAAGATTTTCACCACACAAAACCGGAAATTTTCGGCGCATGAAGCTCGCCGAAAACGGTCTCGATTTCGTGACATTTTTTTGGTCGGGACTCCCATAAGAAAATCCTGGCTGCGCCCCTGCTGTGTGCTATTCAGTATTCCCTGTCAATAATTCACAGCATCTGACTATTTCCAATCCGGATAAAAATTCGCTCTAAAATGCAAAGGACATTTAAATTGTATGCTGATGTACCGGTCGGCGACAATCGCATTGCAAAACTGCGATAAAAGCGTAAGAAGCGTCACGTTGCGCTTCTCCTAGATCTGCACGAAAATATTCGCAGAAGCCTCATCACTTTGCCTTTGTGTGTATTCTAATCCTTGATCGGTAGCGCTATGTTGTTATTTCCTGCTTGAACAATCCCAAATTGTATTAGTATCAAATCGAAGACCAGGATATATCCAGGTACATGCCTGGAGGTCCATTGAGCATCGGGAAGTCCTCAAAAGCCTCGCGGTGTGAATTTCGTGTGTTGAGCTGATGATTTGTCACTTTTTTCAGAGATTATTGCCGAACAAATGATAGGTACATGGACGTGATTCGCGATTATTTCTGGATAAGTCCCGCGCTAAAAAAAAGATTATTCGGGCGGTATTTGTTCGATTGGGATGATAGATCTGGCAATCTCTGATATGTACCCAAATGAGTAGAAAGAGGTGGAAAATAAGCTGACGTGCTGCGCTGCCCCGTCTTGTCGGCATAACTCAGCCGGTTGTCCGGGGCGATAATTTGTCGAGTTGTTTACCCCAGATGTGGCGGCTGCCCGTTGCCTGACGGTCGTGATTGGTTGCAGGCGGTCACGTGACCCGTGATGGAGACGCCAGACTCGACGGTGACGCCGACGTCCGGCGCGGACCAGCTCCGACGCAAATCGGACCAGCTGCGCCGCAAATCGGACGAAATGTGCGGCACCGACGACTCGTGCCAGACACAGAACCAGGTGGGCGGCTGGGTCGCACAGCCCCTCCCCACGACCTGAGGTCATTGTCGAGGGAAAATGGGTCCGACACGGGTAGGCCTTACCAGTTCATCATGGTAACAATTTCACGACTGGTCGGCACTGACGGTTAGTCACCAGGGATGAAATTGTCCATTGATCTGAGGGCCAACCCTCACCCCCCCCCCCTCTGACGGCCAGCCCTCGTGTTTATTCATTCCCGAAGAACAATACGGGACAAAGTGGCAAGATTTGAGAGAAAAATAAATGCTGGCAAGAACTACAGATTATGTGTGCCCATTCGAGTTACGATTGGGATCCTCAGACATCTACCAGGCCAACTCCAGAGAACATTCACTGCGCCTCTCCTGATCAATCACGACTCGTGGGCCTCCTAAAGTAGCGGCCCCTGGAGCTTAAGAATGTGCTCTAGGGATTGAGCCGGTGCCCTCGGCATCAAGCAGAGGCTCCAGACATTTCGATGAGGGTGAGGGACATTTCTGTGAAGAGGCGCCATTTCTCTCGATGGGCACCACTGATTTTGAGGACAATATTTAAAGGTAGGGTGGAGGAGTTCGCCATCGTTCTGTAGGAGCTCCTTTTGTATGTACTACGAGGTATGCCTTTCTACTCAAAGGGATGCCTTCGGCTGAAAAAGCAACGGGCGGCGGCATGCACTGGAGCGTCTTGAAGGGGAAACTTTCTCCAGTGAGAAGGACGCCGCATCTCCATGGGTGGTGGGGGCATGTACCCCTTGTTTCTCTTGCCCTCTGAATCCGTCAATGACATCAACTAGGCGCCCTTCGAGATTAATCGGTTACCCCTTGGTTTCACCAGGCATCTCTGGACATTAATACGGCGTCCGAGGATTAAGAAGGCTCCCATGTGGATTACGTAGGCTCCCTCAGGATTAAGCAGACACCACTTGGGATTACACACAGTTTGCCCCTCTGGTGGTGCTGGCACCCCTTTGAGTCTGTTGACATCCTTTGGAGAAAGGACTCCGCCACAGCACTCGGTCACGGTTCTTATAGACACGATTGGGCAGCGAGATGTGTGACCTCACTCGGCATAGTCGACAAAAGAACCCCAAAGACAGCATTGTGTGAAGCAGAGGAGCAGCCAAGGTGGCCGGACGCCCGAGTCCCCCTTCTAACGAAGCAAATTGCTCCATATGAAACAAGAAGTTTTTGGACTGGAATCACCTAAAACCAGAAGTATTCGGCGCGCTAAGGGCGCTGAAACCGATTTTGTTGCAGTGAATTTTGGAGGAAAGGGCGAGGGGGATCGCCCCATCCCACGTAAGAAAATTATAGCTGCGCCCATAATATGAGGGGTTGTTTTCAAAATGGCTTAGCTATAGTAAATTGCTGTGGAGATAAATTAACTCTGCATTATATATATATATATATATATATATATATATATATATATATATATATATATATATATATATATATATATATATATATATATATATATATATATATATATATATATATACAGTATATACATACACATATATATATGTATATATATATAATCCACATGGGAGACTACTTAATCCTCGGACGCCGTATTAATGTCCAGAGATGCCTGGTGAAACCAGGGGGCACCCGATTAATCTCAAGGGGCGCCTAGTTGATGTCATTGACGGATTCAGAGGGCAAGAGAAACAGGGGGTACATGCCCCCACCACCCATGGAGATGCGGCGTCCTTCTCATATATACGTATATATATATATATATATATATATATATATATATATATATATATATATATATATATATATATATATATATATATATTAATATATATATATATATATATATATATATATATATATATAATAATATATATATATATATATATATATATATATATATATTATATATGTATATTATTGGAATCGAATACTTGAGGAAGCCTGTCTTTACGTTTTACTATGCTATTTCATTCTGCACATTTGTATTGTACATTTTGCAATATATCTCATAAAGTGAAATACATCATACAAGTGAGTAGATAAGAAAAGGGGTGCAATTTCATCAATAATTTCCGAGTTGGTATTTCGTGCGTCAAATTTGCATGATTGAAATTCAATTCAGGCCCGATCGTCACCGTATTATTCGATCGAGTTATACATCAATAGATTTATGTCTAAGAACTATATTCTACATGTCATGAACCTACGTTCCATTTTCTGTCTCATAAGTCGCTGTCTTGAGCTTGCCGCCATGACCGCCAGCCAGGCCGATAGTGACATGACAATGACGCGGTGGTTCCCCGCCAGGCTAACAGTGACATGACGCTGTGGTTCCCTGCCAGGCTGACAGTGACCGCGGTGGTTCCCGCCAGACTGACAGTGACATGACGCGGTGGTTCCCCGCCAGGCTGGCAGTGACATAACTCGGTGGTTCCCCGCCAGGTGAACAGCGTCGTGCTGTACGGCGTCGCCATAGTGTCGCTGGCCATGGACGGCCACGACCGGCTCTGTCTGGCGCAGATATCCAATACGCTGCTCAAGGGCTTCAGCTACAACGAGATCCACAACCGGCGCGTGGCGCTGGGCATCACGTGCATCCAGTGCACGCCCGTGCAGCTGGAGATCCTGCGGCGCGCCGGCGCCATGCCCGTCTCCAGCCGACGCTGCGGCATGATCACCAAGCGAGAGGCCGAGCGGCTCTGCAAGAGCTTCCTCGGCGACAACTCGCCGCCCAAGCTGCCGGACAACTTCACGTTCGACGTGCTGCACCTGTGCGCGTGGGGCTGCCGCGGCGAGTTCTACCCGGGCCGCTACAACTCGTCGCGCGCCAAGTGCATCAAGTGCTCGCTGTGCGGCTCGTTCTACTCGCCCAACAAGTTCATCTTCCACTCGCACCACACGGCGGACGCCAGCTACGTGCAGCCGGACGCGGCCAACTTCAACTCGTGGCGCCGCCACATCCGCCTGCACGGCAGCCCGTCCGAGCAGGTCGTCCACGCCTGGGAGGACGTCAAGGCCATGTTCAACGGCGGCACTAGGAAGCGGTCGGCGGCGCCGTCCGCCACGCAGCCGCAGGCCGCCAAACAGGCGCGCCAGGAGGGCCAGGGCGCGCACGCCGACCTGGCCACCTCCTACCCGGACCTGGTGCGTCCCACGCCGAGCCTGGTGACGCCCGCCGCCGCCTGCTTCCCGCGCCTGCCGGCGTTCGGCGCCTACAAGCGCCTGTCCGGCCTGGAGGCGTCCAGCTTCGCCGACTACCTGTGGCCGGCGACCAAGTGGGCGGAGCTGTCGCCGCTGGCGCCGGCCCACCTCTGGCCGAAGCGGCCCACCTTCGGCTTCCCGCTGGCGGCGCCGACCGTGCTGGGCGGCCTGCTCGACTACTCGATGTACGGCCTGCCGCCGCCGCTGCCGCCGCAGCCGCCGCCACCTCAGCTGCATTCGCCGCACAAGGAGCAGAAGACGTGCCTGCCGCCGGCTTCGTCCGCCTTCCACCCGCTGCGCCAGCCGTGGCTGCCCGACTCGGTGGTCCGCTCCCCGCTGGCAGCGGGCATCATGGAGCGTAACATGCTCGAGACCGAGGTCAGGAACCAGGCGATTATCGGGGCAGAAGTCCGGGCGAGCTCAATCCTGGAGGCCACCATGGAACGGCAGACGGCCAAACCCGTCGACGAGAGGTGTGCCAACTCTGCCTCCACGGACGAGGTAGGGTGGCTTAATGTTTCACTGTTCTTTTTGTCGGTAGGGTAGCGCGAGTTTAGAGCCAGCATAGAGTTAGATATTTCTAAACCTCAAATTTTGTCCACATTAATTTTACTGTTTCCCAGAAAAGTCAGCTTTTTTTTTTTTTTTTTTTTTCCCCTCAAATCTTTGTCGGAGGCAAAGTACCATCTGCTACGGGTTCCCTAAGAAGAAGTTACGTTAATCCGGCTTATGTGACATCCGGTTCACTACGACTCGATTATCTGGCTGTCCCGTACGTCTTTGGCTACACTGCGAATGTATTGCACAGTTCTTGCAATTGTTTTTGTTTCCATCATGTTGCGGATTTATTCCAGTTTTTTTTTTGGCTGGATCCCATGGTAATTTTGTTGTCAATTTATGCCAGCTACTTTCTTTCTCCATAGCAACATATCAGTCGCCAATTGATGCCTTCAAGGGAGTTTTGCATGAAAACGCTGTCAAGATAACATGTTTGTGTATGCATCTTTTAGCATGACGGAATTAAAATATGCATTTATTCGAGAATGAAGCTAAGTCTATTGTGGTTACGGATCTCGTTTACATGGTACCAACTTATGAGTCGATCAGAAGCGTACTCATCGGGTTGGGAGAGCCGGGCTGTGTCACTAAAATAAACTTCTAATATACGAGGGAGTAGACTCACACAGGTTTCGCCCTCGTTCGTCATGAACTATTTGTCAAAGAAAACGTGCATGCTGTGAAAGAATGTGCCGTAGCGATCTGTGCTTCGTTCCCATATACAACAATGACAAGTAACGGTGGAAACAATCTACTATTTACAACACAAGAAGTGAACTTCGCATTATTCTAATTACAGCGTTGACATTTTGCACGAATTTGTCATGCAATGCAATCGTCGAAATGTTGGGATATAATTCGGCCATGGAATTTAAGGACATTTTACATATTTTTTTAGAAGCGAAAATGCTTTTTCCCATTCTGGGTATGCCCATTTGAATGTTCCTCGTGCCCATCACATTGCTGATTTAAATTATTTAAATGCAACTAATAAGCCTCACATCTCCACTAGTTGCCTTATCGTGATGTTCACCCTAGCGGGTGAGTATTTTTCGTTTTGACCTGAAAATTCAAATTATGACGGGTGTGGCCACCTGCGATCCAATGCACGGCTCTGAAAATAGTTGCAGTCTGGATCGCAGACGAACATCGGTATGATTTGTGATTCAGTATTCAATATTCAAATCCATTTTTAGATGGATTAAAGGTCTGTTACAATTTCTGAACATGAATGTTATCGAGATTGTAAATCATGCAACACAATTAGCATTGCCTTCAGACGCCAATAGCTGTTTTTTTTCTCTGTTTATGAAAACAATCAGGTAATATTCAGCCTTGTCCATGGGAATTCCCATGGGGAGGGCACGTTTCCTCGGAAGGGTGCTTTCGGTGGAAAATTTCGTTGAGTGGGAGGGGGAGTGCACTTCAGCGTTCCTGAAGGGGCGCCTTTTCCGGCTGGAGGGGCGCCATCTTTCCATGGTGGGGAGTGCATTCCCCAGTGCCCCACCCCTCTGTATCCGCTCCTGAACCTACCATATACTATTGCACAATGCTGGCAATGAATGCAAATAAAGAACTCACAAGCAAGGGCGTCGCCACCGGGGGGGCAGGGGGGGCAATCGCCCCCCCCCCCCTGCCGTCAAACAGGGGAGGCGCCGCCCCCTGAAATTTGAGGAGGCCCCTATCCGGAAATGCACAGAAAAAAAGTGAGCAATGAGGCCGACGAGACACGAGAGGAGGCCTCCAAGACGTGAGAGCAGGCCCCTAATTTGAAGAAGGAGTCACCTAGGAGAGGATAGGAGGACCCAGAAATCACGAGAGTGCCAACAATTGGCACGGAGGCCCCCAGGAATGCAAAGGATGCCCCCAGGATTACAAAGGAGGCCCCCAGGATTGCAAAGGAGACCTCCAGGATTACAAAGGAGGCCCCCAGGATTGAAAAGGAGGCCCCCAGGATTGAAAAGGAGGCCCCCAAGATTGCAAAGAAGGCCCCCAGGTTCGCAAAGGAGGACTTAAGGATTGCAAAGGAGGCCCCTGGATTGCAAAGGAGGCCTCCAGGATTGCAAAGGAGGCCCACATGATTGCAAAGGAGGCCCCCAGGATTGCAAAGGAGGCCTCCATGATTACAAAGGAGGCCCCCATGATTGAAAAGGAGGCCCCCAAGATTGAAAAGGAGGCCCCCAGGATTGCAAAGGAGGCCTCCATGATTACAAAGGAGGCCCCTGGATTGAAAAGGAGGCCCCCAGGATTGCAAAGGAGGCCCCCAGGTTTGCAAAGGAGGACTCCAGGATTGCAAAGGAGACCCACAGGAATGCAAAGGAGACCCTCACGATTGCAAAGGAGGCCTCCAGGATTACAAAGGAGGCCTCCAGGATTGCAAAGGAGGCCTCCAGGATTACCAAGGAGGCCCCCAGGATTGAAAAGGAGGCCCCCAGGATTGAAAAGCAGGCCCCAGGATTGCAAAAGAGGCTCCCAGGATTGCAAAGGAGGCCACCAGGATTGCAAAGGAGGCCACCAGGATTTCAAAGGAGGACTTCAGGATTACAAAGGAGGCCCCCAGGATTGCAAAGGAGGCCCCCGGGATTGCAAAGGAGGCCCACAGGTTTGCAAAGGAGGACTCCAGGATTGCAAAGGAGACCTCCAGGAATGCAAAGGAGGCCCTCACGATTGCAAAGGAGGCCCCCAGGTTTGCAAAGGAGGACTCAAGGATTGCAAAGGAGGCCCCAAGGAATGCAAAGGAGGCCCCCTGGATTGCAAAGGAGGCCTCCAGGATTACAAAGGAGGCCCACAGGATTGCAAAGGAGGACCCCACGATTGCAAAGGAGGCCTCCATGATTACAAAGGATGCCCCCATGATTGAAAAGGAGGCCCCCAAGATTGCAAAGGAGGCCCCCAGGATTGCAAAGGAGGCCTCCATGATTACAAAAGAGGCCCCCTGGATTGAAAAGGAGGCCCCCAGGATTGCAAAGGAGGTACCCAGGTTTGCAAAGGAGGACTCCAGGATTGCAAAGGAGGCCCCCAGGATTGCAAAGGAGGCCCACAGGTTTGCAAAGGAGGACTCCAGGATTGCAAAGGAGACCACCAGGAATGCAAAGGAGGCCCTCACGATTGCAAAGGAGGCCCCCAGGATTGCAAAGGAGGCCTCCAGGATTGCAAATGAGGCCTCCAGGATTACCAAGGAGGCCCCCAGGATTGAAAAGGAGGCCCCAGGATTGCAAAAGAGGCTCCCAGGATTGCAAAGGAGGCCACCAGGATTGCAAAAGAGGCTCCCAGGATTGCAAAGGAGGCCACCAGGATTTCAAAGGAGGACTCCAGGATTGCAAAGGAGGCCCCCAGGATTGCAAAGGAGGCCCCCAGGATTGCAAAGGAGGCCCCCAGGTTTGCAAAGGAGGACTCCAGGATTGCAAAGGAGACCTCCAGGAATGCAAAGGAGGCCCTCACGATTGCAAAGGAGGCCCCCAGGTTTGCAAAGGAGGACTCAAGGATTGCAAAGGAGGCCCCCAGGAATGCAAAGGAGGCCCCCTGGATTGCAAAGGAGGCCTCCAGGATTACAAAGGAGGCCCACAGGATTGCAAAGGAGGCCCCCACGATTGCAAAGGAGGCCTCCATGATTACAAAGGAGGCCCCCATGATTGAAAAGGAGGCCCCCAAGATTGCAAAGGAGGCCCCCAGGATTGCAAAGGAGGCCTCCATGATTACAAAGGAGGCCCCTGGATTGAAAAGGAGGCCCCCAGGATTGCAAAGGAGGCACCCAGGTTTGCAAAGGAGGACTCCAGGATTGCAAAGGAGACCCCCAGGAATGCAAAGGAGGCCCTCACGATTGCAAAGGAGGCCTCCAGGATTACAAAGGAGGCCCCCAGGATTGCAAAGGAGGCCCCCAGGATTGCAAAGGAGGCCTCCAGGATTACAAAGGAGGCCCCCAGGATTGAAAAGGAGGCCCCAGGATTGCAAAAGAGGCTCCCAGGATTGCAAAGGAGGCCACCAGGATTTCAAAGGAGGACTCCAGGATTGCAAAGGGGGCCCCCAGGATTGCAAAGGAGGCCCCCAGGATTGCAAAGGAGGCCCCCAGGTTTGCAAAGGAGGACTCCAGGATTGCAAAGGAGACCCCCAGGAATGCAAAGGAGGCCCTCACGATTGCAAAGGAGGCCTCCAGGATTACAAAGGAGGCCCCCAGGATTGCAAAGGAGGCCCCCAAGATTGCAAAGGAGGCCCCAGGATTGCAAAAGGAGGCTCCCCAGGATTACAAAGGAGACCACCAGGATTTCAAAGGAGCTCCAGGATTGCAAAGGAGGCCCCAGGATTGCAAAGGAGGCCCCAGGATTACAAAGGAGGCCACCAGGATTACAAAGGAGGACTCCAGGATTGCAAAGGAGGCCCCCAGGAATGCAAAGGAGGCCCCCAGGATTGCAAAGGAGGCCCCAGGATTGCAAAGGAGGCCCCCAGGATTGCAAAGGAGGCCCACAGGATTGCAAAGGAGGCCCCAGGATTGCAAAGGAGGCCCCCAGGATTACAAAGGAGGCCCCCAGGATTGCAAAGGAGACCCCCAGGATTGCAAAGGAGGCCCCCAGGATTACAAAGGAGGCCCTCAGGATTGCAAAGGAGGCCCCCAGGATTGCAAAGGAGGCCCCAATACGGGAAGGGAGACCTCAGAAAATGAGAGAAGGCCCTAAGACGGAAGAGAAAGCCAGTGGATATGAGATGAGGTTTCGGAGACGTAAAAGCAGTCCCCGAAACGGGTAAGGTTCCACCAAGATAGAAAAGGATAATCCAGAAAAGTGGCAGGAAGCACCTAATTCGGAAGAGGACGATATAAGATTGGAAAGAGACCCTATGATGCACGAGGAAGCCCCTAAAATAGGAGAGAATGGCCATTAGATAAGAGGGATGGCTCCCAGGCGAGAAAGAAGGCTTCAAGACGGGTAAGAAGGTCCCCAGGAAATGACAAAGTAACTGAGATAGGAAAGGTTGCGTGTAATTTGGAAGAGGAGCCACCTAAGAGAGAACAGGAGTCCACCAGGAGATAAGGGGCCAACCTTAAAATGGGAAAAGATAGAATCAAAACGCGGAACAGGAGGCCCCGAAGACGTGAGAGGAGGCCCCTAATTTGAAAAAGAAAGCCTCCAAAAGAAAAAAGGAGGCCCCTGCCGGACTTGAGAGGAGTCCCTCGAGATGGAGTAGGAGGTCTCCAGGGCCGAATGAGGCCCCGACGACCGGAAGGAATTCCCAGGAAATGAGAGAAGGCCCTTAAAATGGGAGTGGTAGGTAGCAGGTATGGAAGGAGGCGAGGTTTCCAAAATTGAAGATCCCCTCCAGACGGGTAAGCTTTGCGAGGACAAAGGAGGATGCCCACGAGGCGTGGTAGGAGGCCCCTAATTTGGCAGAGGATGCCCCTGGAACATGAGAGGAAGTCCCATGCCATGTTAAAGGGGCCCCAGGATGTGGGAGGAGGTCCTCCAAAACGGGAGAGGAGGACCATTGAATATGGAGGAGGGTAGGCCGGACGAGAAGACGTCCAAAACCGGTAAAGAAGCTCCAGGAAATGAGACGAGACCCCTAAGACGCGAGAGAGGTCTATAATTTGCTAGAAGCACCTGAAATGGCAGGAGACGTGCCGGGGTACTTGAAAATCACGACATGGGCCCAAAAAGATCCGGCCGGGGCCCCTGAAAATCTCGCTGAGCCTATGGGTACCAAAAATTCACGCCCGGATCATGAAAATCACGCTAGGGGCACGATAAGTCGTACCGTTCCCCAACAGTATCATTTGGACACAAATGAAGCCGGGGCAACGAAAAACAATCCGGACATGGATAATCACTCTTGGGCCCCAACAATGACACCAAAAGCATCCAAAACGTATTGGACACCCACAAAGTGTCGAGGTCGCTAAAACTCGCGCTAGGGATCCAAGCAAATGACGTCGGGACACAAAAGATTACATTGGACTAAAAAAGTCGCGTCGCAGCCTTCGAAAATCTCACTGGGGACCAAAAAAGTCGCGCCTGGACCCCAAAGGTTGCTGCTGCCCCAAAAATCAATTATCAACCGGAATGTCACTCTGCGCCCAAAAAATCGGGTCAAAGTCCCCGCAAAACCCGTTGGGCACTGGAAAAAAACGTGTCAGGGCACCGAAAAAAATCGCACCTGGAGACCGAAGAATCGTACCAGGACCCAAAAATATCACATAAGGACCTATAGAAAAAATAGAACTCCTTCGGTGGCCGCAGTGACATATCAAAGGGGCAAATGGCCCCTCCCTCCTAAGAGGGATATGCTCCCAAGAATCGAGCCGAGGCCCCCAAAAGTCGCGCTGGGACCACAAAAATTCGCGTCGGTCCACCAGAATTCGCGTAGGGGCTCAAAGTAAATACGTCGGGCCCCAGAAAACTCGCTCCGAGACACGAAAATCTGCAACAGGAACCGCCAAGATCGCGTTGGGGTCACAGCTAAGTACAACGCGCCCCGCAAACTCGAACCGGTCCCACCAAATTTCGCGCTCGGACCCACAATTCGGTAGTACCAAAAATTTCGCGCTCGGACCCATCGGTAGTACCAAAAATTTGGTCTGGGCATCAAAAATTAACGTCGGGGCTGCCAACAATTGGCGTCTATGGCCCCACATAGGCACCGTGTGACCCCCAAAGTCCCATCGGTATCCGAAAAATAAAGCCGGAGCCCTCCAAAATCAGGAGGGATTGCAAAAAAGTCCGGGTCAG
Source organism: Ashinkailepas kermadecensis (assembly GCA_034440615.1). Classification (NCBI taxonomy): domain Eukaryota; kingdom Metazoa; phylum Arthropoda; class Thecostraca; family Neolepadidae; genus Ashinkailepas; species Ashinkailepas kermadecensis. The sequence continues at coordinate 52,159 of JAOTOM010001720.1, read as the reverse complement.
GACAATGGTTCTGAAGCACCGAACATGTCATCAGATGCCTTGACAAATCGCGTACGGCATCGAAAAACATACCGGAGCTCGAAGAAAATCGAGGTGAGATTAAAAAAATCATGGCACCAGGGACTCGAAACTTCAGGGCGGGATTCGGAAGTTAAAGAAAATTCAGAAGAAATCCACAAAAATCGCGTTGAGCCCAGATAACTGGCGTTGGGTCCCGGAACCACGCGCCTGGGCGCGATAAGTCGCGCTGGGACCCAGAAAAAACGCACCGAAGCCTCAAAATCGTACTGGGGCCCCACAAATGTGCGTCAGAAGCCCCAAATAAACACAGCGGGACCCTAAGAGCACAACGGGGAGCGAAAATGCGACTGGCCCTTCAAAGCGCAGTCTCGTAAAAAGCGGCAGGATCAGAAAACATGCGTTGTAGCCATAACTATATATACCGGGAACACTAAAAAAAAAAAAAAAAAAAACACCGGAAGCTCTCAAGGCACACAGGGGCCATATGACCGCACAAGGGCCTGAAAAGAGGCTGGGACCGCAAAAAGCAACATGATCCCAAAACGAACAAAAATACCGGGCACTAAGTAAACACATCGAGATCTTTGAAAGCGCCCCGACAACTAAAAAAAAATATTCGGTGCGCAAAAAAAGCAACAAACCCTAAAACGAGCACGGGTTTCGAAAATGCGTTGGGCCTCTAACAAAAATGAATTGGAGCCTTAAGACACATCCGTAGACGAAGAAATACGAAACGGGTCCAAAGAAGTACACTCAGGCAGGGCTTCGGTTCGGTAGCCAACCTGGAAGCATGTTTAATCAAAGATATGAGGTGCATCAAAGCTCAGCGGGTATCCGCATTTCTTCACCATAAAATATGGTAAGAAGGGAACTAATGATCGAATTTAATTAATCGAATTTTCGCAGCGAACGCCCATACGAAGCATTTTATCACGTCAGATATGGCGCAAGTCTATCATGTGGCAGCAATTAACAAAGCGTAGGAGGCCCAGCAGAATCCGTAGCATCGCACGAAGTGTGGCGAATGCGCCGAATGCGCAAGATGGGTGTGCACGTGCACTAACGTTGGCGTCGTGGCGACCCAGCACTATGAACTGGAATGTCTGAAATTGGAAAATTTTACATTTTAAAGTGATTTGTGCAGGTGTAATTTCAGCAGTGCGAGGTGACTTATCAAGGAATACCAAAAGAATACATTTGAACAGGTTGTGGGAGCTAGGGTTGAAATCCGACGAATCAGAAACGATAGTGGTAGATTAGGCCCCTCCACAGGATAATTCAGTTGATCACTAATTATTTTATTTAAAAAGTTCCCCTTTGAAAAAATAGTGGTCGAAATCGGAAGACTTAATTCAGTAGTTGGACCCCTCCGAATACGTTTGCCCCCTCCCCTTGGCGCAAATATGGTTGCGTCACTGGTCTCCCAATAATTTTCAGAAACTTACGCCCATGGAGCAAAGCCAACATTGCGGGGGTAAATTCCCCCTCACAAGCATACAAAACAACACCGATGCCCCACATTAAATGGGAGAAATGATGTTTTAAAATGTATTTTCTTCCTACAAAGTTGTCTTCTGTGATTACATCCTGCATGATTAGAGCTTCCCAGCTTCAGTACCTTCTCAACGACATAATTTACAAAACGGTACAGCACAGCGATAACCATGGGCGTGACGGCGTGGAATTCGAAGGTTTTGCATTATTTATGCATTGTCATTGTTACATTGTTGCATTGCCATTGATGCATGGTTGTTCAATGCTTGTTCTTGCCGTGAATTTATTCGCGGAGTATTTATTATTTTAGCTTCTGTGCCAAGTGCCTTGCAGCCAGCACCAAATGTTATGAAAAAAATTAATAAATCCCTAAGATGACGATCAGAAAACCAATTCAATCCACTTCTCGTTGTCACCTTCGCGAAATTGTTGTCCTGGGACTGAGAAATGATCGTTTAAGTTTGTTTATGAGATCAAGCTGGTGGGAATGACTAACAGTAGTAATGAACCTAGCTATATTCAGTTAAACTTGGTGAACAAAGAAGTGGGTTGATCAATGGGAGATATCTTTAAGATATGCTCAGCACGAGCCCCACCAGCTCGCTACAATCTAGAGGCCAGCGGGAAGATTCTTCTCGTCGATAAAGCATAAAGATATTGGTTTGTTTTGGCACTGACGTATTTATCTACATTTGCTTATTTATACCCTGGTATGGCTCGGTTCTCAGCGAAAAAAAAAGATTCTTGCTATTGCGCTTTGCGTAAATTATATACCATGCCAAGAACAAACAAAACATCAATATGAAATCATGTTCCCATTCGGGAACCATACTAAGAGCCTAAAAAGAAAGAGGAGGCCCTAACACAGTGGAGGCCCCTTTTCGGGGAGCAGGAGGCCCCCTATTAACATTGCCCCCCCCCCCTGGAAGAATTTCGTGGCGACGCCACTGAGTCGGATCGAATTGGATCGGTTCAAGTCGGGTCGGGTCAGGTCGGGTCGGGTCGGGTCGGGTCGGGTCGGGTCGGGTCAGGTCGGGTCGGGTCGGGTCAGGTCGGGTCGGGTCAGGTCGGGTCTGGTCGGGTCGGGTCGGGTCGGGTCGGGTCGGATTGGGTCGGATCGGATCGGGTAAGGTCGGGTCGGGTCGGGTCGGGTCGGGTCGGGTCGGGTCGGGTCGGGTCGGGTCGGGTCGGGTCGGGTCGGGTCGGGTCGGGTCGCCCCCATGAACTTATGCTGTAAGTACACCGAAGCAAACTACCTCGGTCTTCGTCGTCGCTCCTAATCAGAGTGCAGCCATTTTATTTCATAAATTATTGATCCGACAGGCTTCCTGAAAAGTACGGAAGCCTCCTACAATTTGCATGCCCATTTGTCTGGGCTCAGAATTGACGAACCGTCTATGCATGGAGACAGACAGGGCCTACCTAACTCCCAGCCTACCTTCCTACCGAATTGCCTGCCTGGTAGCCTAGAGCGACTACTACCTACCCACAATTATTATCTAAATTTGGTGTTACCTGTGGACCATAACACCCGATCGGATTAACAAAGATACCTGATCAACCGGTGCAGTGCACAGACATTTTGAATATGTATCGTATTGAGTATTCAAATAGCTTACTGGACAGGATATCCTAATTAACAGTAATTGTGAACAATGTTGAAAATCAGAAATTTATCCAGAAATCGTTGCTCACCAGCATTCGTGGCATTGCTCAGTGGATGACCTGCCCTCGGTCCCCGGCCAACGCGAACTCAGCCCGCCAGGTTCTGAAACAGCACGCCCCGACACGAGGCTACAGTACGGGGGCGCCCCATCTGGGAGCGTGACCGACGTCTGGAGCCCACCCCCCACCGCAGCCAGCCGGGGAGCGTGCCGACGCGGCCGTGAGACGACGCCCGGCGACGTCGTCGTCTGCCATTGGTCGGCGGCCGGCTCGCGCGCGCGCCGGCGCCGCCATTTCGCGACCCCGCTGATCTTTTGCCGCATCGACCTGCGTGCCAGTGCGCCGACGGACAATCGCAATTATATTAGCGGTAACAAAGCCGGCCGCTCGACATACGGCCGACACGAGGAGTACTTATTGTAGTATATCGGCAAACGTCGGTAAGCGCCGGCGGCGGCCGCGTCCGGCTTTGTCGCCGACGCCAGGGTAAACACGGCCTCGTTTGCTCAGGCTCCGTTTTCGGTCGACCCATGCGGCGCCACCGTCTTGCCGCGCCTGGTCGTCAGAGTTAAATTGTCGCCTTCATGGCGACGCCGGCGTTAATGCATTTTTGTGTCGTTTTATTTAATGAGTGGCGCACGGCCGACTCTGCTTTGAGGCCGGCGCGCGCGACCAGTGGCATTGTGGCGATTAACCACTCTGAGCGACGCCTTTGTCGGCGGCGGCAACTAATCGACGCTCAGCGCCGCGGCGCGTCAATGGAAACCAATCAGTCAGGCCCGAGCTGTGTACAATGCTGCCCGCGCTGACTTGTTGCCTATCCTTTTAACATGATTGCGTTGTATGCAGCGCCGAAATAATTACTTTAAAATGTCCATTGATTGCCGGCGTATTGATGCGCCGCTTGTAGAGATCGGTCAGCTTGTGAATTCCACGGTTGAGCTGCGCGGCCACGAGGGAGGAGGAGGCGTTCTTCATTTTGGTGCTAAATCAGAGAGGTGTACGTTTGACGACGGCTAAGTCGGTGTGGTGTACGTTTAGCGATGGCTAAGTCAGTGTGGTGTACGTTTGGCGACGGTTAAGTCAGTGTGGTGTACATTTGGCGACAGCTAAGTCAGTGTGGTGTTCGTTTGGCGATGGTTAAGTCAGTGTGGAGTACGCTTGGCGACGGCTAAGTCAGTGTGGTGTACGCTTGGTGATGGCTAAGCTCCCTCCTACAACATTGATGAGACGTTTGCCAATCAATTGTCGGCAGGGGCGAAGCCAGGATTTTCTTGAGGCGGGGGCCTGACCCCAAAACAAATGTGATGAAGAAGAGAACGTTTTTGGCGAAAGTTTTAAGTTTTCGTGATGAAAATCTCAAAATGTCCTATTTCATCTCGTGCATTTTTGGTTGCTCAGGGTAGGAGATCGGGTCCTCGATCCCCCTTTGCTGTGCCTCTGATTGCGGGACATACTTCCAGTGAAACGGTAACTGTTTCAAAGTTGGGGAGAGGAAGGGACAAGAGCCATTTTGATGTGAATTGTTTCCACGCGACACCAATAGAGTCAACGTTAAACTCGTCCAAAGTTTGGGAGCCGCTGCCCCCTCTGCTCGCCCGATTCCCGCGCCCTAGTATCTTAGTTCATGATAGCACAAGGGTACTCCGAGAAGTTGTCCGCTGTTTCCAAAATTATTTGGCACACGAGTAGTGTTCACTCGAGAAAAAAAACGTTGATACAGAAAGCATTCAATAGTCCGGACACATCATTTTCAATACGTGCAGGACAAATCATTACGCCTCGATTCCATAGCTGAAAGATTACCGGCAGAAGTGGTGTCCCTAGTTCCAAAGCTCGTGCCACCAAAAAAAGCTGGTGCTTGAAATTTAACTCTAAAAGTTAATTTTAGAGAAAATGTGTGCAGCAGCTGTGAACGTTGTTGTTTCAGCCGGAAAGTTCCATACCACGCCAATCACCTGTGTTCGCACCTGTGTACCGCAGAGTAGCGTCTGGGACCACACCGCTGTAGCTCTGGGCCAACACTTATTATCACATGCTTCAGAATAATCACCACTTGTAGCTCATTTGCAACACAGCAAGCACTAACACAACATTGTCACTGTAAACATCATGGATGCAGGACTTCATCGCTATTGACCGTCATGTGCAATCGAATTTAGGAAGCTTACATCTGAACACTGCAGCACCTCGTTCCACCTCCATGTTTCGCATAGCAAATTCAACGACAGCAACGAATGTTGGGTCCTGCTGAGTTATCAAAAAAGGATGTTAGGTATTTCTGCGGCGTTGCTTCTCCTCAATGTTGCTACTGCTGAATATTAATCTCTTTGTCTTGCATCCTTGGGGGATTATATTTATCCATTATTATTTTGGCTACGTGTGTTGAAAATACCTTATTTTGTACTATCTGTAACTTTTAGCTATTTTGCCTATTTCGCAGGTACCTGTGTACTTGTAGAATGGTGACATATAGGTATGCAGGCCTACCTAAGCCGCCTAGGTAGATACTGATTATTTCAAAAAGGGTTACCAAATCACAACTTTAGCACGCATCTCACCTTTTATAGTAATTGTACAGAAACATAAAAATAGTGCACATACGGTGTATTACAGTACACTATCAATTACAATCCATAACTTTTAGTGTGAAGCCTCAATAATCCAAGTAGCCTTATCTAAAACTAATATTCACAGTCATGGAGGACCTGAAGAAGGATATACGAAAGAAGATCGTTAACACATTTTATGCAGAAAATTGGGACAAAGGGAAACCATTCCTTGTCCAACACATGCTGAAGATGTGGATGGAGGAACCCACGGCATATCGAATAATGCGAGTGTGATGAAGGCCGTAACATAGAAATTGAACCAGAAAGTGGCCGCCCGGCCAACTAAATGGTCCCTGCAAAGATCAAAGCAATGGTGAAGTACCCGAAGGTGAAGTCCGGGTATCTCAAACAAAACTGAGAGAACATTCCATATTTGGCAGAATTATTCTGACTACATAATCGGCATTGAGGCCCCTGTAAGGTATTACCACCGTTAGCCGGCTTCAGCAGCAACGGAAGTTCAAAATATTAAGGAGAAGTCACGATGCTCAAAGCTAAGAAAAAGCGTTTTCAAAACCATGGATGACACTGCCCTAGTGCTGGACGATGATGCTTACTTCAGACCAAAGCGGGACAATGCTGGTGCCAGCAGAGGTTTCTACTCCTCCGAACCTCCGATAAAGAGAATGCTGATTCATCCCTCGCCTAAAGATATTTATTAAAGATTTTATTCGTTAAATATCATCGCTTAAAGATATTATTTATTAAAGATATTCGCTTAAAAAGATGTATCCAAAATATATCCAACAATTGTAAAATAATCTTCCGGCCAGATCTCGTCAGCGACATCATATGAAATAAAGGTCCTTAGGGAGCTTGAGAGGCTAAAAATTGACCATGATTCAAAAGCCGATAATCCGCCGACTGTACCTCAGTTGAGACCGATTGAACAGTTGTTCGAGTTGTTGAAGGGTACCGCTTACAGTAACGGATAGAGGAAGACTTCATTCAGCTAACGCGAAGAATCCGCTGAAGATCGTCCCGGTTTCTATGGAGATTGCCAAGAGTAACGATATCGGCGCCGATGTGTGCCGTGCATCTGGTAATGGATACCAGAGGCTGCTAAAACTACACATGGCGTTCCTGAAGCTTGAACAGCAATAATTGATGTTGGAATATTTTGATAATTGTATTGATTTACATGCACAGGTCTGTGCAAGATGTTCTTTGTGTGGTCCGTTCTTCATACTGTGCACCCCGACGTTGCCACGTGCTCCGTTTTCCATGTCATTTGCACAGCTAGACAGAGGGTGACGGCAATGTGCCGCGTGTATTTGGACAAGTGCATGCGCTCACGAATGAATGCAGCATGGTGAGCGTTCGCAGGAAGTTGCAATGTGGTGCTCAGATCCAAGGTCAGCGGAACAGGGGGGGGGGGCAGGGAGGGAGGCTGACCCATCTCAAATGTTGGAGGAACAATCATATCTGTTTACCCCTCCCCTCCCACCCAAAAAAACATATATGATAGACTAAAGGTCCTCGAACAGATCGGACAAAATTTGGACTACAAAAGACGTTCAATTTTAGTTCCCGCAAGGACGCTTCTGTCTAAAAAATTGGTCTGCTTAGAAACATTAGTTGGTTGTGTGTTCTCAGCTTTAAGCTTTTAACTGAACTCTTTCATCGCCATCGATATGCCGAATCGATCGGCGGAGCTGAGCACCCACGGTCGTGCGAAGCACTGTCAACTCAGTGTATTGTGCGATGCATGGCGTCACTGTGCGGCGCTGACGGGGACGGCGACTTCGGCGGCCGGGGGCAGGCTGGGCCGCCTCAGGAACCACACGATGCATGGCGTCACTGTGCGGCACTGACGGGGCCGGCGACGGTGACTTCGGCGGCCGGGGGCAGGCTGGGCCGCCTCAGGAATCACACGTAATGTGTCGCCAGACACGCTGCCGAACAACCGTCACTGTGCGGCACTGTCGGGGCCGGCGACCTCTGTGGCCGGAGGCAGGCTGGGCCGCCTCAGGAACCACACGTAATGTGTCGCCAGACACGCTGCCGAACAACCGCTGCGAGGCGTTCTCTTCCTGTTCCGTGAGCTGCAGCTCGCGCCGATCAAACTAAGCTTCGTCAATGACCCTGTGCCTCTTGCTGAACGTGATGTCGGGCAATCTCTGCTTTCACGGCAGCTGCCCTTTGCGGCTGCTCAGCTGTGAATTGTCAAAGCTCGGGCTTCTTTCGCACCTGGCTGATGCGAGATGACGCTGTAATCGGCGTCGCCACACTGCTCGTGACAGAAGCACTGCCGGCCACAGTGCTGTCCATGCCACCGTCGCCAGGCAACTGTTTCTCTCTCAGTTCGCTATTGACTAGTCTCGTTTTGGAAGCAATGCACTCCCGAACACAATCACCACCACTATTCGTTAACCGGATATCACGGGATAACTAGCACTTCGATATCCGGCCCGGAGGACCAAGCTGTCCGTGCGTTATTCGTCAGCACCTTTTCACAAGGGCGTAGGTTCGATTATGTTGCACTCGTTCGTAAAGGCGCGACTCGATCTCGTCCTATGTGTCTATTCGAACGGAACGTGTAATGGGCACCACGCATGCGAAGACACTGCGAGGGGCCGCCGTCGCCAGCCAACGGCGCACAAGGCTATACGCACATCTGGAAGCGATTCCTAGGGGATGGGGAGCTGCTGAGCTACTGGACAGACAGTACAGGGCACGAGAGGGCGAGAGAGAAGATTGGCCGAGAGCCATGGCATGCGGTCAGGCAAAGTAATACTCCGCGGTTGCTGCAGGCGGACTGAAGCTGGAGGGACTCCTAGAAGCTGGAGGGGCTCCTTGAAGCCGGAGGGCCTTCGTAGCTCTTGCATGTGCCCATTTGAGCTTGATGGAGGGGTTCCGGGAGCTTAGGAGAAACGGCTGAAAATAGGAGGGGCCACTAGGAGCCGGAGATACCATTGAAACTGAAGAATACCAATGAAACTGGGGGTGCCTCTTGAAGCCAAAGGGCCCTTTGAGGCGGGAAAACCATCGTAGCTCATGCATGGGCTTGATGATGGAGTCCCGGGAAATTATATTTTTAGGTCTGACTGGGATCGGCAGAGAACCCTGGGAGCTATAACAGTAGCTGACCCATGATTTGACCGGGGTGGGGGGGGGGGGGGCATATACCATTTTGGTGCCCATTGGACTTCATCATTAATTTATTGTTGACCGGGAGGGGGACGCGGCCCTAAAATATCTGGGTAGTATTGCAGGTAACATCTTACCATAGCTCATGTTCTTCTTCGTGGACTTCGTGGCGTCGAGACAGATTTCCCCGAGTTCTTCGGCAAATAAAGAGGGCCCTCAAGCCAACGGAGAGGGTTCCTGAGTAGTCAAGACCTATATCGCTCAAAAGGGGCCCAGTTTACCAGGGACCCTTTAAAAATGTGTGCTCCCCTTTACGAAAATACTGTACGTGCCCCTATGCCCACTGCCCAGGACCCTCCATATCCGTTCGGGACATCTCCGGCCGCTAGGGGCCCTCTCCGTCGGCTCGGAGATCCTCCCCGTTGGCTCAGGGGCCCTCATTGCAGATTGGGCCCTCTGTAAGCCCTGTGACCCTCCAACGATCCGGGGCTACCTACGTCGGCCTATTCACGGGGCTACCTAGGGTCCTTCACGTTGGCCCAGATCGGGGTTCTCATCGTCTGTCCGTGGGAACTCTTTGTCGACTTGGGGCCCTCTTCATCGGCTTGAGATCCTTTCCATCAGCCCGGGGTCCCTTTCATCAGCCCAGGGGACCTTAACGTTCGTCAGGGGGCTCTCACCGGCCGCCCCAAAGCTCCTGTAAAGTAAAGTGTCGTGTGTGCTCCGCTCCTGCCTATGTTGAAACGCAACGTGTTCAACGGCCCCCTTGGGCTCCGAAAGAGACCGGGGCATGACATCATGCCTCGTGGATCCGCCACTGAGCTGGACAGGAGCCTTAAAACTGAAGGGTTCCATTGGAGATGAAGGTCCCCCCCCCCCCTTGAAGTTGGAAGAATCCCTTGAAGCCGGAGACATCCATGACACTGGAGGGACCTCTTCAAGCAAGAAAGCCTTTTAAAGTCGAACCCTTGCTAACTGCATGGGCTTCTTGGAGCTCAATGGCTTCTGAAGGAAATGGATGGCTCTTGGAAGGGTTAACACTCCTGGACTTGAAGGAGCCCCTGGGAGCTGGAGAGCCCATTAGAAAATGGGAAATTTGAGGGACTTCTAGAAATTCGAGGGCTCCGGAGAGTTCGATGAGTCATTATAGTTTCAGAATTGGCTGGAAGCAGGAGTGGTTCCCGGGAACTGGATGTCCCCTTGAAGCTGCAGAAGTAAGGGTTTGAACCAGAAGTAAGGGTTTCAATGAAAGCTTTATGAAATGCGGAATAGACAGCTTAAATAAAGAAATTGGAGTATTTTGAGACGAGGTCCTTTGGGAGGACACATTTGTTTTCGTCTACAACAAGCATGCGAAATGAGTCCCTTGGAAGGCAGTGGAATCATTTTGGGGACGTTTAGAATTCTAGGATAGACTGGGCCCCCTTGCACAAGTCGTGCCTTCCTCACCAAATTTCAAGCTACGCCCTAGTCCAAGGGACTGCTTGTTGTAATTGTGGGAACTCAAGGGCTTCCTTATTAACTATGGGGTATACTATTACACTGAACAGGTATTCTGGCCTTCGCCTGAGCTCTGAAGAAACACTTATTCCTCCATCAGCCTCCCGTGTCTTTTTTGATCTGGCGACCTCCACATTACAATGTCTCATCATCCAAAATAATTATCTCCTGTTCCACTCATGGGGCTTCCACGTCAACTGCAAGTCTTCCAGTTGCACTGATCAGTGGCGTATTCAAGGGGATCATCGGATATATTTCAGCTCTGAGATGAGCCCTCATTAGTCCTCTTGAGCTCTTAGGGATCTTGTTCATCCCGCAGGGACCCTTTTGAACCTCAAGAGCATTCCAGCCCTCTCTGGCCCCAGGCGCCCTGCTTATTCCTGAGCTGTTAGGGGCTCATTCCAGCTCAACTGCTCTTTTCAGCTGGCATGGGTATTCCAGCACTCGCTTGTCTTTATATTTATTTTATTTACTTGTCAAGTCATCAATAGGACAAGCGTCTCACGTATAGGAGACGTCACCATAACATAAAGCACACACGCAGGAAATAGTAAAAATTCAAGCACAGGAAAGCTACACAGAAACATGAAAAACCTGCATTTCAGATCACTGGATGCTACTGGTTCGCACGTTGCCCCACATATCTGACAACATGTTTCCTAAATACTGGCATAAAGTCATTAAAAAATACGTTCCCCGAGATCAGAAGCTAAAAATGATTTGGTCGTCTTTGCTACACGACATATATATCCACAGTTCACAGTACTAATGCGCGCACGGGGAAGGAACAGAGAATAGATAGCGTGTGCGGATCGGTCGTGTCGGAACATGTAGGGAGAAGCAAGTCATTGGATACGGTGATTCAACTTCACCCGAGATGTTGCGTATGGACAAAAGATCGTCCTGTATTATGCGTGCTGATGAAGGTGTAATACTGAAGTGCCCGTGAAGAGTATTATAAGATAGAGAAGTGGGAGAGCCGCTGGTGTGATTTTAAAGCCAAATTAGAAATATGTCTTCCACACGATCGACCCGCACCATATGGGTTTTAGCCACACCGGCCCAGTATTCGGAAATCTATCTTACCTTTGCACAGTAGGCTGCAATCAGAGTCCTGCGTTAAACGAAGCAATTGCACGGTACGACTAAAAACGTCTAATCAACATGCCATGGGATCTGTTTGCGCGCTTCACTGTTTCACAGTGCGTTGCACATGAGAAGCAAAAGTGAGTTTCGAATCAATAATGACACCTGGATCGTTGATCTGACAAACTGAATCCAGCTCTTCCTTGTTTATGAAATATGTTCAAGGCCCTTGCCGGCCCTCGAGATGACGATTTCAGGTTCCAGGGCCCTTTCCACACAGGCTCCTAGATACGTTTTGATTTTTATTCGGTTACAAATCTGGCCCTCAGAGCGGTCGACTGGACGGCCCCATCGGATTCACCAGGGGGCAGGTGCCCCTTCATCCCTTGGAAATGCCACTGCTTTTTAGCAGTCAGTGGTACCTCCATGGACTTAGAGGTCCTTCACGTGGCACTGGGAACCCTCCGCTTCGGCACAGATCGTCTCCGTAGCCCGGGGACCTCTTTATCAGACTGAGGCCCGCTGTCAGCTCTGAGCCCATCTCCATCAGCGTGAGCGAAAGCCAACCAAATCCAGTGGTCCTACACATCCGGCCCGTGGCCCCTCTCTGTCGACTCAGGGACCCTCTTTCACAGCTCAGGACACTCTCCGTCCGGCTGGAGTCCCCTCTTTCTAAAGTTTGGGCATCCTCTATCATGCAAGCCCCCCCCCACCCCTTGTGCGGTTTCACCCCATCAGCCCAGGTGCCCTTGATACCGGCTCTGGGCCCTCTCCGACGGCTCTGGATCATCCTGCTGCTAGGGGACATCTCCGTCGACGCAGGGGCCCTCCTTAGCAATCCAGAGCCTTCTTTGCCAGTCTGGAGGCCCTCTTTCAACAGCTTGAACCCCTACATCAGATCAAGGGCCCTTGTACGACTCGAGTCCCATCCGTCGGCCCAAGGGCCCTTTCAAACGGCCCGAGGTCCTTTCCGACACCTAGGGCCCCAACCGTCGTCTCAAGAGACCTTATTGATGATGCAGGGTATTTCATGGAAAGCCGGAGGTCCCTTTTCAAACGCTTAGGCCCCTCCATCCATCCCAGCTTTGAGAGGCCCTTGTGGGCCCTTTCGACCCCCCTTGGCTGCGCCACTGGTTCAAGGCAGATGTATTTTCAAAGCAATATATGCAAAGCAAGGGGCCTCGGGCAGGTGATGGGAAATGGGTCCTTAGGACCAAAGAATTTCACCCATGGAACACATGAAAGTTTTTGCCCCTCTCCCAAATTCAAGTTACCTTCCGCCGCCACTGCTCAGCTGTTCCCAGAAAAAAAGCCAACCGTGGGTAAGATCAGGACATATAAACAATGTCCTCTCTATGGTCTTCGCATCGCTGACGTAACTCAATTCCTTGTATGCGATGAAGTTACACGAATCAATTAGTTGGCATGAAACTGTTACTTATTTGGTATTAAAGAATACCGTACATAATATGCGAACTAAATTAATATTCACTGTATGCTAACCTAGATCATGATAGAGTGCAATGGGTTGTACACGTATGGTCATTTAACGTAGTTTCGACATCGTGCTTTGTTTTCCCAGCTTGCATGCGTTTTCCCGTCTGGAAGCTCATATTGTTTATCGTAACGCTTGGCAACCAATTTCGCCGTTCGAGAGAACTTCGGAAGATCTTCGAAACTAGTGACAACAATCGCCAACGACGGGTTGTCCTGCATTAGAGTCCCATTGGAGTCATTTCCATGAGCCGGGAATGCACATCGATCGCATTAGAGTCCCATTGGAGTCATTTCCATGAGCCGGGAATGCATATCGATCGGCATTGGTTCCCAGCTCAGAACGTGAGCATAATTGCACACGTGCTGCAGTTCCGTACCGCTCCGGAGTCGATTACCTCGTGCGAACCTGGTATTGCGAGACACCGTCGGACCAGTTCCGTACCGCTCCGGAGTCGATTACCTCGTGCGGACCTGGTATTGCGAGACACCGTCGGACCAGTTCCGTACCGCTCCGGAGTCGATTACCTCGTGCGGACCTGGTATTGCGAGATACCGTCGGACCAGTTCCGTACCGCTCAGGAGTCGATTACCTCGTGCGGACCTGGTATTGCGAGACGCCGTCGGACCAGTTCCGTACCACTCCGGAGTCGATTACCTCGTGCGGACCTGGTATTGCGAGACACCGTCGGACCAGTTCCGTACCGCTCCGGAGTCGATTACCTCGTGCGGACCTGGTATTGCGAGACACCGTCGGACCAGTTCCGTACCGCTCCGGAGTCGATTACCTCGTGCGGACCTGGTATTGCGAGACACCGTCGGACCAGTTCCGTACCGCTCCGGAATCGATTACCTCGTGCAGACCTGGTATTGCGAGACACCGTCGGACCAGTTCCGTACCGCTCCGGAGTCGATTACCTCGTGCAGACCTGGTATTGCGAGACACCGTCGCCGGCGTCGGGCAGGGGAGGGGGAGCGGTGGAAGATCCCCTCCCCCTCCCCTGGGTTGATCTCGGATGCTATACGGCCCACAAAAAAAACATTTCATGGTATGGGGCTTGCTGATACTGGAGGAATGGACATATCATATTTGACCAAAGGTTAGTGATAACGTAACACAATGCAACATTGGAGAAATGCAAACTTATAGAGCAAGCTCATTTTCCTTTCAGGAACATGCCATGTGTTAACATAAAACGTGCTTTGTGCGAACAAAAGCCTTAAAAGCGTGGAATAACAATCAGAACGCTCACTTGGTGTACAACACATACACATACACATACACGTACACATACACAAATACATACACATACACAAATACATGCACATGCACATAGACACCTTCGTACGCATACACATAGATACCTACACACATACAGATAGACACCTACATGCACATACACATAGACACCTACATACACATACACATAGACACTTGTATACACATACACATAGACACCTGCATACACATGCGCATAGACACCTACATGTACGTGTGCATAGACACCTACATACACATACACATAGACACATGCATACACATACACATAGACACATGCATGCATATAAACACTTGCATACACATACACACCTACATGCACATACATATAGACACCAACATACACATGTGCATAGACAACTACATACACATTCACATAGACACCTACATATACATACGCATAGACACATGCATACACATACACATATACACATGCACGCACATACACATAGACACCTACATACACATGCACATATATGCCTACATACACATAAACACACACATACGCATACATATAGACACATGTATACACATAGACACCTACATGCACATGGACACATACACCTACATATGTATACACATAGACACCTACATGCACATGTACACATACACCTACATATGTGTACACAGGCACCTATATGCACATTCACCCACAGAAACTGGCGGATCCAAACCGCCAGCACACGGTTGGACACTATGAAATGAAACATAATGATTTCCTCTAATATTATCCAGAACTATAAGGGCTGTTGCTAAGGATGTTTGCACGTGGTTTCGACCTACTATCGTCACGCTTCTTTAAGCATACACATATAGAACGTCGGAGCTCGGGCACTGTCATGGCCTTCAAATTAAAGCAAGCTGCCCTCGACATTGTCGCGAAAGACGTCCACGAAAACACAGGATGCATGAACTCCTTCGCGCGGATAGGTTACACGCCTTTGAGCTTGCCGAGAACCACTGTGCTGACAAATTTAGAAGCCCGAGGACATACGAATATATCACATGTCGGTGGCATAATCCGTTCGCCAGAAAACGTGCAAAGCGTTTGGACTAACCTGTGTGGAAAGCTTCATTTGGATGTATCAATATACTCGTATGCCTGCGGAACTGCATACTTTGTCTCATGCATACTTTGACAGTTACCATATTAGGAGCGGCGACATTCGGAAATCATAGGAACACTATACGACATTAGGAAATCATTGCGAACCCATAGGACCTTCTTCGGGTGTCCCAACTGCTTTCTAAGTGCGTCGCACGGACATCCCAAGGGCACCCATAGAATGTCTATAGGATACCGTTAAGACACCTGCAGGACCTTCTGGGCGCATTAAAAACGCTCTGAGGGCTTCGCGTGCGCATCCAAAAAGTGCACCACGAACGCTTTAATGGCGCCCCAAGGGCGCCATTAAAGCGCCCATTCTCAGGGCACCCCAAGGGAGCTCTAAGAGCGGCCTTAGGACGCCCGTGGGGTGCTCCGAAAACGTTTTTGGACGTCATTATGAAGTATGTGTGGCGTTCCTAGATAGTTCTTAGGGAGTTCATGGAACCTCTTTCGGAACCCCGAAAAACGTTCTAAGGGCACCACAAGGATGTCTATGGGAGATACCTATAGGATGTATGTGGGGTGCCTTTAGAAAAGTGGGTGGGATGAGTACTCCAATTCGTCCCTTAGAGGTCCAATTCGTCCCAATTCGTCCCAATTCGTCCCTTAGAGGTCCAATTTGTCCCAATTCGTCGCACCCGGCTGGCAGCACCGTCTCGGCGTGAGTGTGCGGCGGGCGTGAGTACACTCCCGGCTGTGGCGATGAGCTGGCGGCTGGCGGCAGCCGTGGAGGGAGGTCTCGTCGGAGCTGTTGTCTAACGACGCTCCCGGCTGCGGCGATGAGCTGGCGGCTGGCGGCAGCCGTGGAGGGAGGTCTCGCCGGAGCTGTTGTCTAACGACGCTCCCGGCTGTGGCGATGAGCTGGCGGCTGGCGGCAGCCGTGGAGGGAGGTCTCGTCGGAGCTGTTGTCTAACGACGCTCCCGGCCCGTAGGACGGCGCCCATTTGTCAGTTGTTTTCACTCGCCGGCAAGCCATTACAGAAATGACAGTCGCTCAGACGACGGCTCCTGCGCTGGGGAAACTCGGCCGGAGGAGAAACGGGGCTGCATTAGAAACACAACGAGAAGAAAGTAGCCCACCCACAAATATGTACACGAGTGAATCACTTGGAATCTATGCTTAAGGGAAAAGTGTTTTCTGAAAGAGCTTGCTCAGGTAACGTATCGCGGACGTGTTCTACAAATCCGCTAAAATCACACCATGCAACTGATTTCACTGAAAGCAGTCCTGACCGGCTAAAGTTGGCCTTCGAAGCAGTGATGGAGAAAGGTGATTTGGATTGGGAAATATAGAAGTATATGAGGTTTCCTGTCCTCGAGTGTCAGCTTTTGTTCTAAAGCTTCCTTAACTTCCACGGACTACCCCTTGTTTTCATCACAATAATCCCAAGAATTCAGAGGCGAGGGAAAGTCATGGAAGCTGAGTGCCATATGCGGGCGATATTTTGATAAATATAGAGACTTGAGAGATTGGGGACAAATATGTATATGAGGTGTCTTGGCCTAGAGGTCCACCTTTGGCTCTAAAAGTTCCTTGACCTCCATGAGTTTATCTTAAGAATCTTAGTTTATCATGATCATGAACTTATCTTAAGATTTATCTTAAGATTTATCTTACGATTTATCTTAAGATTTATCTTAAGATTTATCCTAAGATTTATCTTAAGATTTATCTTAAAATTTATCTGAAAATTTATCTGAAAATTTATCTTAAAATTTATCTTAAATTTATCTTAAAATTTATCTTAAAATTTATCTTAAGATTTATCTTAAGATTTATCTTAAGATTAGTTTATCTTAGGAATCTCCAATCTTAAGAAGCCAGAGACGCGGAAAAGTCGTTAAAGCTGAGTGCCAAATTCGGGTGATATTTTGAGAAAAATAGAGACTTCGTGTTCAGTAAAGGAAAATGTATCCTGCGGTTGGCGAAGTCTATCAAAGCCTGCCGTATTCTTCTCGCGCTTAGCATAGATCCGAACACGGGCATACTTCGGGCTTTATTCCTTTTGACGGGGAGTGTCGGACAAAATTGTACCGCAAACCAAGAGCCGCTTCATAAGGGCCCTCACAACATCATACGGGCTTTCTAAGCTCTCAAACAGCCCTATAAAAGCTTAATTCAAACTGACCATCCCATCTACAGAGGACCTCACAAATCTCAAAGAAGCTCTCACATCTTATAGGCCTCAGATAAGATCTCTGATATCCTGATGATCTCTGATATTCAGAGATGACCTCATATCTCTGCAAAGGCCCTCACAGTCCTCAAAGCGACCCTATGGTCCTCGAAGGGCGTCTTGAGGAGGCCGGCGAAGCCCTCGAAAGATTCCATTGAGCCGTCCAAGGCCTCTCACAGGTTTTCATTTCACTTGGATAGGACTCCTCTTAGTTCTGAAATATAAAGATAAGCTGTTAAAAAAAAATATATGACACCCTTCCGGAACTTTGTGAAGTTTGAGCCACAAAAAGGTTCTAGCCTCTCAAAGGTGCGGAAGGGAATACGATTCCATGACCCCTTGAGCACGCCACTGACCAGTGCAGCCGAATATTTTACGTTTGAAGCAGAGGCCCTATGAGTGCAACAAGAGAGTCCTGAGTTGGATGATGAGATATTACGAGGTCCACGTCTCAGGAGCAATAAAAGGCACCACCGGATGCAAATGACGGAATAATTGCATTCTTGACATCAGGCCAAGACCTACTTCCATGCAGACCTACCTTTCTATAACCTACCCTCTCTTGGATGGTGCCGAGTTGAGTGTCGGGCAGCGGAGCATGGCATCACTACAGTGTATAAGACCCTGAACAATAAGCGCACTGCCCGGGGCCCCGGGCAGTGCGCGGCATGCTTGTGGCCAGGTCAGTGGTCTCCAGCGGCGCCCCACTCCTGCCTCTGACGTCAGACATCTGAAGCTACCCCAAAGTACAGGCTAGCGTGCACATAGCGTGCACACAGCGTGCACACTTTTCGATATTGCGCTGCTGTTGCGTGGAACCGTCTGCCGACTGTGGTCACTGGAAGTGCCTCTCTGTCAACTTTTAAGAATTCACAAGAGCTTAGGAGCATTATGTATGCACCGCGTGTCCTGTGGTGTTAGCATTTTTGAGGTGATATGTATATATTTCATTTTAACGTACCTACATGTCTCATCTTCTCGCCGATATGTTCGATCCCTGCTCGGGTGTAGTTGATGCTGTGATAAATGTAAATGACGTGAATCCATAATAGCCATCTCATGGAGGGATTTTAGATGCAATGCATACATGCATACGCACATACATGTATAAATGCAGTAGCTTCAGAACAATTTATCGTGCTTATTTTATCAATGGCAAGCAACGCGTTAAGATAAACCTGAGGACAAATAGCGAACTAACGTTCATCGACAGACATATTTTGGGGGCAGGAGCGCCCGTTCAGGAGCGATAACAAATGTCTGGGGTCCTCAAGGTCCCAGATTTGTTCCAGGGCTCCTCCGAAGATGTCATAATTTCGGAAGCAAAGGTTACGTTTGCCCCTCCAAAATTTAGAACAGGTTAGCCGTCCCTTCCTCCCCCATCCCTCCTATTCCGCCGCCCGTGCTTCGAAGTGCTCCAAGTCCAGTTTTTTACCAGGCAACATTGCGGGTAGCAATGAAGTACTTACATCAGTCATTTCAATCATTATTCGAAGACAGATAAAGCCTGAATCTTCTATTTGACAGCGAAAAGTACATTTGCGGCCACCCCTATATCTTGCTTAACTCCGCTTGCTTGCTTAGCTTGACAATGGTGCACCTTTTGTATGTTGGCTTCGTCCAGTCACCCAATGACTATTCCTGGCGCAACAACTGCACCAACGCCAATCGAGAATATCACGAACGAGTATCCATGGCCAGAAGAGAGATATTTCATGGAGTTTTTATTTGCATGTTTAAAAGATATGGGAGAGCCAGGAGAGGTGGGACATGCAGTGTTCCATGTCACCCGAATGATGAGACAGAATAGAGGTACCGCTTGATAACAGGCTGTAGCATAGTGTTGACTCTTTGATTCAATGTCTACGCCTGGCAGGGCTGGATAGAAGCGAACAATGCGCAGTTCTGCGCATTGTTCGTTTCTACGGAGAGAGAGCAGTGGTGCAGATAAAGGAGAACGCATTTAATGTCAGCATCAAGTACATCAACATGTAAAAACGTTCTTTTTCACCTTGAGGCTGAACATGATATTCAATCTGTTCTCGGATTATTTTTATAATTAAGGAAATGAAGAAAATCCTTTATGCAGATAAATCAGCAAAGTAAAGAAAAATCACTACATCCCAATAATGATTCCAGATACGATACGCACTTGCCTGAATGTCGCCGCAGCTCCAAGCCATTTTGTCAGTGGAGTGCTACATTTGTTTGTTTTTTGCACTGCAGTCACCTTGGTTTTATTGTTTGATGACATGCTCAATGGTTTTTATGCCAAATGTTACCTATATTTCCCTTCCAGAGAGATGCTATAACCGATCAGGCGCCACAATGCATCTTCTGGTATCGGTATTTGTTGATTGTTGTTTGATTGTTGATACCGGTACATTTCAGGACCCAGAATGTTAGAGAACAACGCATGGTAGAAAACGAATGGATGGTGGTATTCACATTCGTCGCTGGTACTCGTAGTATTCGCTGCATCAATACAATTATCGTCTAATGATTGACGCACGAACTTACAGACGACCCTAGGCATCACCTTCCATCATCGCTCCTCGGAACGCAACTGAAAACAAAACACGGTTAGCCGTCAGACTGAAAGCCCTCGGTGTATTTTATTTCTCTCCTATCTATTTATATCCTATTGTATATTTGCATCCCGTTATCTGCCGCTCTGCCATGCCTCTCCGCCCTGTCCTGATACGACTTACCATTCGAACCGACGTGACCTCGCCGTTCCGACCGAGCCCAACTGGTGACCTGCTCCGCCGGGTCGCCGGCGGCCGTGACCTGTGACCGTGACCTGTGCAGTCGTGACCTGTGACCAGCAGTGCCGTGAACAGCTACCGACGCGTCTCCCCTGCAGGCGCATCCACAGCCACTGCTGCTCCGTTGCAGGACGACAAGCCGCGCTCCATCTACCTGGTGGACGTGCCTCAGCGCGAGAAGGACGCCGAGCTGACGCCCCGATGAGTGGCACACAGCCTCGATGGCGGACATCCCGCAGTCGGTGGTGATGGTCGTGCAGTCGGTGGTGATGGTCGTGCAGTCGGTGGTGATGGTCGTGCAGTCGCTGGTGATGGTCGTGTCGGCTGGTGCCGAGCGCTTCACTCACGCGCGTCTGTGGCTTAGCGCGTGCGCGTGAGTAGGGAGCGTGCCTGTTGGGCCAGTCGTCGGCCACTGTTAACGCATAGAGAGCGCAGGTGAGGTGTACGCGGCGATTACGCTAGGACGTTGTGTTTAGAGACGATGTGTAATTGCCAAATCTGCAGACTATCCCGAATAATCATCTGTATCCGGTGACCTTGGTGCCGAACCGAACAGAGCGCACTGTTATCCTATCGGGAAAGGCGTGGGATAGGCTAGTGTAAAAGTTTACGGACTACATTCACTCGATTCCTGTTCCTACTTATAGGCGTTTGTCGGACTACCTGATTGCTGGTGTAGCATGTTCTTATTGTGTAGATTTGAAATGTGCACTTCGTTGCTTTGACCGTAATGCACAACGATTGCGATAAATTATCGTAATAAATGCCCATTCTCGTAATGATGTGGCGTAAGAAACATTATGTACGATTCCACAGTGTTGTGTTTAGCGCAGGTGAGGTCACATGTAGCCGTCATTAGTCACTTGGTAATGGTTCGCCGGAAATTCGACGTGACAAAACAGTTTCCGGACCCCGAGGGAGGGGTGGGGATCACGCGCCACAATGCCCTCCACACCACAACAATGCCCTCCACACTACGGTGCAATACCACATTACATAAAAGCCGACTCAATCAACATACCATCTAACGGGGCCATTTTGTGCACAGTCACCGGACGTAAATCCCTCGCTCGCTCGTCACTTGCTGTATGCACTCCTCGGAGCTCGGGGCCGGACAGCGAAACGAAAAAAAAAGATGAAGGTGGCCGTCCAAGGCACGGATGTGTTCGCGGGAGCGAAGACTGCTTGGGGCCGCTAATAACGTCGTGATGTTTCAACTCACATCACTGGACAACAGCAGCAACCCATCGAACGGAGCGAGACCGCAGCGTGTCGGCCATCGCGCACAAAGGCGGATCCAGGGAAAGAGAGGGGCGGGGATTGTGGATCATGAACACTCTTAGGCGGTTGATACTGTTTCCTTTTTTTGTAATTGCCCCACTCAAGGGCTAGTTTATTGCATAATATGCACCCGCACAACGATGAATCCGACACATTTTTTCCCGTGTTTCTTTTCCACATCGATATAAATGCCCTCTCACAACCACACTCGCTCCACGGTAACTTCAGCCACATTAGTGAAGTTCCTCGTTGTCACATAACAACAGCAACATAGTCCGTTTTGCAGCCGAGCACGTGCAATCACTACACTCCAGAACTATGATCAGTCAACGTGCCATTCTGCTGATATTTTTTTTGGAGCAGATCTCCCCATTTTTCGGCAAGCGCATCTTCACTCTTTTGACCTGTGCAGGTGTATCTTTTAATATCAATGTATCTATGCGCGTAATTAATAAAGCGTTGTTTTGTTATTAGTGCCTTTTTCTCTTTTACGTTTCGCTTAACCCTATGCTTGTTACTTTCGAATCCTTCGAACATCGAAACACGGGTGATTATTTCTGAAAATTATTGGAATGGTGGGGGACAAAATACATGAAGGCAATGGGCGGGATCAAATGGATTGGGGGCACACTCCATATGGTCCCATGTTGAAAGTTTTTTTTTTTTTTGGGGGGGGGCAAGGCCAACATTGAGGGGGCACTTGTCCCCTCAAAAGCATACAAAACAATACCCCTGCTGAGACAGTTTGATAGGTGCAATGAGTTACTGTCTAATAGCACAGTAAAATTATCTGCGAAACTCATTACTCTGATTTCCGTGTTCTTGATAATAACCCTTTTTATTAAATTACTTTTTCTTGCTCGTTCCAACAAAGGCTCAAAATACACCAGAAATAATACGCAGCTAAGAGGGTAGCATTATCAAGCCCACTGCCAATTGCATACACCTGTGATATCTTCCCGTTTATTTGAAAACCAGCTGTTGGGGAAGTATAAAGATGATCATCATATCAAATATTTATCCATCTTGTCATGTTCTTACCGAATTCAAACGCAGAATTCATGATCCAACGAGATCCAAATGCAGGTGGAGAAACCGAACCAAAACATTTCGCCGTCCCTCACCTTATAAAATAGCCACCAAAATTGGAGACTACTTAGCCTGATCACAAGGAAGACGTTGATGTGCAACTTTCTCAGGAGGTGCGCGAGGTGGGAGGCTCGACGCGGTGGAACCGTCACCAGAACGCTGCACTCCGGCTGCGACCAACTGCTGAATGCGCCGCTAGCTGCACAGTGTCCAGTCCGCTGTGGCTGTAACCGTATCACTGATTAACATTCGTCCAATTTCCGCGTGGCGCGGGTGGGGTCAGTCTCGTGCGGCAGCCACCGCCGGCAGGGGGAATTAGTAGCTGTCAGCTGGTGGCTCTGGGGAAGTGCGCTCCCTCTCCCCCAGGGAACACCGGCGAAACAACCAACAGTAAAGCAGACGGTGGCGATTCATTTGCCGCCGATGATGGCTATTTGACTGCATGTAATTGGGCGTAGTGTTCACGTGTGCATGTGCGATATGTCTCGAAGTGTCGCCGGCAAATCCTCCGCTTTGTATCGGCTCTGTGGCGCCCATCGGCCACCACATTGTATCGGCTCTGTGGCGCCCATCGGCCACCACATTGCATCTGTTCTGGGGTGCCCATCGGCTGCTACAATGTATCTGTTTCGTAGCGCCCACTGGCCACAATATTGTATCTGTTTCGGAGCGCCCACCGGCCACTATATTGTATCTGTTTCGGAGCGCCCACCGGCCACCATGTTGTATCTGTTTCGGAGCGCCCACCGGCCACCATATTGTGTCTGTTTCCGAGCGCCCATCGGCCACCATGTTGTATCTGTTTCGGAGCGCCCACCGGCCACCATGTTGTATCTGTTTCGGAGCGCCCACCGGCCACCATATTGTATCTGTTTCGGAGCGCCCACCGGCCACTATATTGTATCTGTTATCAGGCGCCCGCTGATTGCCATATTGCATTTGTGTTCTGAGGCGCCCGCCGATCGCCATGTTGTATATATTCTGGAACGCCCGTTCGTGCCATATTGTATCTGTTCTGGGACCCCCGCTGATCGCCATATTGTATATATTCTGGAGCGCCCGTTCGTGCCATATTTTATCTGTTCTGGGACGTCCGCCGACCGTCGTATTGCATCTGCTCTGGACGCCCGCGGGCCATCACATTGCACCTTTTCTGGGGCGCCCGGAGGCCGCCATATTGTATCTGTTTCGCGGCGCCCGCCAGCCGCCATATTGTATCCGTTTTGTGGCGCCCGCCGGCCGCTCCATTGGATTGCTGGTGGCCGGTTGGTTCAAGGTTGGTTGGCTGTTGCTGGTATGTTGACACATGGCAGCCCCGCACGCTCGGTGAACATTCGCCGACTGTTTGTCTCCGACAAATTTGGCCGATGTAGCTGAAAGGCACATGTACGGCGTTTATGGCGCGTGTGTGCATGGCGTCCGGAATGGCCAAAGGAACGACAATAACTGAATTGAAAAAGCGCAAGTGTTTAGCGCGTGCTGAGCCACTCTCCAGGAGTGACGTTTCATTCGCTGAATGTGTGTCACTTTACGGCTGCAGAATGCACTCCTCGGCAACTTCTTAATGACTTATGCATTAAGCCACTCGCCTTTCTGAAGACTTGAATCGCCCATTGACTCATGGTACTCTTAGTGATTAACTGGGTGTGCCCTGCAGCACCATGTAACGAAAATTCAATAGCCTTCGACTCTGTTTGAACGAGGCTGAAGCAAGGCAACAATACCTGTGCTGGTGGAGTCATTTGAGGCGATCGGTGGGTATGTCTGTCGTCATTGGCAGCAGCATAAGCAGCTTTCACGTCTTGAATTAGCTCGGTGTGTCGCAGGGCATCACGCACGTGTTGGCCGTGCAGGGCTTGGAACGCATAACAGTGCCGGATGCGCACCGGCCTGAACGGCAGCAGCCTTACACGGCTGTACAGCTCCTCAGTTCGGGCTGCAGCAGCTCGGGCGGTCAACTCCCGGGCACAGATGACTGCGGTCGCCACTCCCGGATGCTGCAGCTGACTGCGGCAGCCTTTGCTCCCGAGAGTGGCGACACGTTGCAGTATCGCTGACCAGCATGGGGTGCCTGTACGGG
This sequence comes from Ashinkailepas kermadecensis, assembly GCA_034440615.1. NCBI lineage: Eukaryota > Metazoa > Arthropoda > Thecostraca > Neolepadidae > Ashinkailepas > Ashinkailepas kermadecensis. The sequence goes on along the minus strand of JAOTOM010001720.1, from coordinate 27,415 downwards.
CGCTGGACGAGCGAGGGAAGTGCTAAAAGTGCAGTGCGGTCGAATACTCGTGTATGTCAGTCATAGGCGCATTGCCTTTAGTGTATATTCACCCACGCGCCTACAAGCATGTATGCGTAGCTATAGTGAGTATAGGTAAAACGACGATTTTTGGTAATTCCACCAAGAGGTACTCTTAGTACGTTATCAAATATCAAGTTCGCAAATATAGGCAAATGTTCATATTCAGCTAAAGATTTAGAAACACATCCGATCGTAAAAATGTTAATTCTATATTTATTCACAATGCGTTTCAATACTACATAATCATTATTTGTGAATTACTTCAGCTTCTTCTGACATTCGAATATTTGTATCTGATATAATTTTCGGGAGATTCTTTGCCAGGACTGGGGTAGGAATGTGTCTCCTCGCGACTAATTAACTGGAGAACATACCAAGAGCTGAAGGAAGCGTATTCATCACAGAAAACAATCATCTCATTGGCGACACAAATATACAAATATAATAAAGGACGTCTAAGAACGCGGTATAGAGCACGGAACCATGATAGGACAATGCAGGCACAGCCGTCATACACTCCCGGAAACACCATCTTGAACATCCAGAAGACATTCGAAGGAATGCATTCAAGGAATGTCCGCACCGTGTCAAATACACCGAAAATTTGTCTTGCATAGGAGCAGATTCGGAGAAAACCACTCATGAACAAGTTTCATTCATTTCAATCTGTCAAAACGTTTGCAAGATAGCGAAAAGATCCGCGGAGAATACTGATATTTGTTTTGGCAGATCCAAATAATTCGGTCTCTTACCGCACAATAAGCCGTACCAGCACATTTTTCTCTTTTTTAAGCTGTCTATATAGGTAACCGATGGGTCGAAATGTCTAAAACATGGCACAAATTTCCCCATCGAAGGAAAATAGTTCGTGGGTGAGTGGATGCCAGTCTTGTCACGGAAAGAGGAATGTTGGAGATTCAACCTGCCAATAATATACTGCGAGAACTGGGCGTTAAATGACCATGTGAGTTCGATGCCTCCTAGAATCCAAACAAACAAAAGAAGATGTGGCGGCAGCATGTAGGGAAATGGCAACTTGAGGTTTGCCAGATTAGAGGATAGGATTAGCTGTGCCGGTAGACAAAGATAGAGTAGGCAAAGACAGAGATAGAGACAGAGACAGAGACAGAGACAGAGACAGAGATAGAGATAGAGACAGAGACAGAGACAGAGACAGAGACAGACACAGACACAGACACAGAGACAGAGACAGAGACAGAGACAGAGACAGAGACAGAGACAGAGACAGAGACAGAGACAGAGACAGAGATAGAGACAGAGATAGAGACATAGACAGAGACAGAGACAGAGACAGACACAGACACAGACACAGAGACAGAGACAGAGACAGAGACAGAGACAGAGACAGAGACAGAGACAGAGACAGAGACAGAGACAGATACCGAGACAGAGACTGAGAGGGGTGAGAGACATACATCCGACATAGATAGAGACAGACATCCGAGGTATGTCCAGAACTAAAAGTCATGCACAACTGGCAGACTGATGTCCGGCAGGCTGGTAGACGGGCTGCCAGCTGCTCCGGACCGGCATCCCAGACTGGCCGGCCGGCTGCGGCGTGTGCTGGGCCGGCGCACCGTGCCGACCAGCGCCGCTAATGTGACACGTGCCGCCTCGCTGACGGCACGCCACATGCGCCGGCCCGCCACCAGCTGCTGACACGTGCCGTCACAGATTGACCACGTGCACGTGCAATAAACGTGGTGACGTGGTAGTTTCGTGTTACATTTACGCGAATTGATTTTGCAGCGCCCGGGCTGGTGGACCGCGGCACGTGCGCTGCGCGAGTGAGGCACGTGCCGCAATTGTTATCCAAAGGGCGTGCGCAGGCACCGTGTTTTGTAAAAATCGCTCACAGCGGACTGTGCCGAATTTCTAGCATTTAAACAACACAATATTGCAGTCATTTATCACGCGAGGGGTTCGATTATAGACCGCGGGGATAATAGAGTGGATACATTCTTTAGGTCTAAAAATCTTATTTCTGAATTATAGATTGTGCAGTAGGGGGAGAGGAACTGGGGTAAATGGGGTAAATTGATACCAGTGAGTGTCTTATGTTATGCTTATGCATGGAGTGCCATGTTAGTAACAAGCACACCTGGCCGTGGATTGAGATCCGGCCCTCGGGCATGTGATGCTGAATAGATTGGCGATGGTAACACAATTGGGCAGATAGTTTCTTCAGAACTCAGGACATAACATGGATTGATGGGTGAGGGATTCAGGTTCTTTTTTAATCCATTGGTTTCCTTCCCTGTACATGCTCAACCCAGGTGGCCCTTGCGGCTCTTTTTAAGCCTTAAAACTGTATGGCTGAAATCTTTACGCAGGGAAACACAACTACACAGCATCAACGATTGTCAGCACCTTGTGAGCGATGCCAATGGGTCCAGCTGTCGGATGAGGCTGCAGCAGATGCCAATTGTCGTCCAGCTGTCGGATGAGGCTGCAGCAGATGCCAATTGTCGTCCAGCTGTCGGATGAGGCTGCAGCAGATGCCAATTGTCGTCCAGCTGTCGGATGAGGCTGCAGCAGATGCCAATTGTCGTCCAGCTGTCGGATGAGGCTGCAGCAGACGCCAATTGTCGTCCAGCTGTCGGATGAGGCTGCAGCAGACGCAGTCTCCGACAGCTGTCGTCCAGCTGTCGGATGAGGCTGCAGCAGACGCAGTCTCCGACAGCTGTCGTCCAGCTGTCGGATGAGGCTGCAGCAGACGCAGTCTCCGGCATTTTTTGACTGCTGATCAGATCGGACCGCTGAAATATTGTCAACTGCGTAGCATAGGATGAAGATGATTTATTTTCAGTGTCAAGTTCAATGAGGTAGATGAGGTGCAATGAGATGTATGTGTGCGTGCGATTAGCACGGGCGGATCCAGAAGTCTGCCTGGGGAGGGGAAAAGTGTAAACAATGGTTATCCGATTTTGAAAAGCTCACGAGATTTGAACAACAAACATTAGTCTGATCTGCTTAAGCCAATGTTGATATGACAAAATGTTCGTAGATTTGGAGAAAATGCAATTTTGTGCAAAATATTGGCAAGATCATCTTCTTATGGGTGCATGCCCCCTGGATCCGTCCCTGGCAATTGGTGTGCTGCATGAATATTTATTATCTTAAAAAACAGCGATTACAGAAACCAGGTGCGAATCTGGCTTTGTGAGGAGCCCGCGTTTTGTATGCTCACTTGCATGGGAATCCCACATGCATAAGTGCAACGAGTGCAAAATACTTCATTGCAGGGGTCATGCATGAAAATGATTGGAATGGCTGAAATGTTCGAAGGTATATGATGCGATGGATGAGGACGGGAATCCGAAATACCGTACGGAGCACATAAACGCGGAGTATATTATGTCTTGATCATAAATAAGGTACATTACTTGACCGCGGCAGATACCGAGTACGCAAAATATGATTTATTTACTCCACGATACATGCCCTCCACGTGCCGTGGCTATTATGTATGACTGCTATTGCGGTATCAAAGTGCCAGCACTATCAGAAATATACTGTTCTTTACTGGGCAATTCCCGACATGCCACTTCTTGAGCGTACGATAATCTAAGTTTGTTGGCTGAACTCCGACTACATCACCTCCTCGCTAAATTCAACGGCAGCACCACCGTGCGGTATGTGGCGCACGAGTCCCACGCAGTCATCTTCCTGTGTATATTGTCCCCACAGTAGAGGATGACGAACGAATTGATGACACATGGCGAGCGAGGATTGCTATTTTCAAGTTTTCCAAGGCAGATGAATCATGTGGACAGTGATGTCTTACGTATTGATCAATTACGATGTCGTGAGCCAAGCATTTTTGCGACACTTCATTGATTTGAATCATTATGGCTAGCGACATAACTAAATGTGAGTATGCCATTTCGGACAAGTTATCCAAGGCCCATATAGAGATGCGTTCTCCATTCACAAATACAGCTCAACTTAGCCACTGTGGGTGAGCAGGATTTTCGGACTCGGAACACCAATAAATGGTAGCTTTCCATTATTTTGACCGGGTTATATTGCTGGCAAAATATAGCACACGCGAGCACGATCGGGAACATTGTTCCGTACCGTCGCTAATTGACGCGAGCATGATCGGGAACATTGTTCCGTACCGTCGCTAAATGACGCGAGCATGATCGGGAACATTGTTCCGTACCGTCGCAATTGACGCGAGCATGATCGGAAACATTGTTCCGTACCGTCGCTAATTGACGCGAGCATGATCGGGAACATTGTTCCGTACCGTCGCTAATTGACGCGAGCATGATCGGGAACATTGTTCCGTACCGTCGCTAAATGACGCGAGCATGATCGGGAACATTGTTCCGTACCGTCGCTAATTGTGTGCGCAACTAAATGGTAAGATCAGATATGTCAGCTGTTCATGCCTGGCTGTCAGAAAAATTCAACAATTATTTTTGATTGGGTGTAGCTGCCGTTGGAAACGCCGTGATTACGTTAGCGGAGGTGCATACCAGCCCAGTACTGATAGCAAAACACAGCAGTTAAAGGGTTAATAACAAAGGGGATCCAGATGCATGCACACTGTACAGAGGACAAGTAAGCAAGAAAATAACGACTGTTAATCATCTCTAGACATTCTTGCAATGTGCACTGTTGTTCGAGTGGTTGATATTTTCTGCTTCAAAATCATTGGGATGGCTCAAGACCTTATTGGAGTGACTTGAGCCATCCCAAAAGTATACAAAACGACACCCCCGCTTCTTTGGATGTGAATGAACGTGCTAAGACAGCATGGGGTTCGAAGAGCATAGCAAAACATTATACAATTATCTGATTTGTGCATATTTCGGGAGCGAAACCAGAACCTGTTATGAAGTTCGAGCCTAAGCTGACTTATCCACTCTGCGCGGAGAAACTGGATGACATCGGAATGGACCCGGGTTGGGTAGCTTCTTTTTCGGTGTAGTAACATGCAAATAAAAATATGTCACCGAAGGACGTGATAGCGGCTACGTTAGATATGTAAATGTCTCATAGTCAGCAGAATAATGCACGGGGAGCATATTTCTGGCTGGTATGATCGAAAAGATGGGTGCATGTTAGATGGGCATGGTCAGACCGAGAACTAGCCAGCATTGCTTCCTGTTTTCGGATGTATTGGTTGGGCGTTGCCCAGGGAGCTAAGATAAGTGTTATGTGGTAAGGATGACTACAATTATTTACCCGCCATTCGTTGTATGGATATGTAACACAAAAACGTCTTGTCTTGATGCCAGACATCCGAAAGTGCTAGGGATAGACAGTGGTTCTTTGGGAGCTTGGCGGCCTCATGCAGTGGCGCAGCCAAGATTTTCGTAAGGGAGGGCCCAACCAAAAAATGAAACAGAAAGCTTTCGGCCCGCTGCGCGCGGAAAATATTTGGTTTTGCGTGGTGAAAATCTCAAAATGTGTTGTTTTATCTAGTGTATTTTTGGTTGCTAAGCGGGGAGAGAAAAGCGGGTCCTCGGGCCCCACCCTTGGCTGCGCCTCTGATCTCATGCACGAGTTGGTCGGCTTTTGTTTTCCCGTGGTGTTCTAGAATGTATTGAAAGAAAATGACGTTTTGGGTGCATGGCACCGCAGAGAAGGATGTTAGTCTCACAGACGCCAGAGAAGGATGTTAGTCTCACAGACGCCAGAGAAGGATGTTAGTCTCACAGACGCCAGAGTGATCAATGTCTTCCATTCGTTGGATGAGCTGCATAATGAGGATTTTTTAGTAAGTTCAAATAGCACTTTGTGGAATTCAGAATACCTAATGTGGCAGAGTGCACTCCTCAGGAAGGATGCATCAAACGGTGGGGCATATTTTGCACTCATGCATTAGCGTGCGCGCGAGCAGATAACTTGCCACCTCTCCTGCGCAAGGGGAAAGGTTGTTGTAACCACAGCGCTTCAAAGCGAAAAGTGCTGGGGACAGAAACAGAAGGAAGCGTCTTGCACGTACGGAATCTCGAGATTGATACCCGGTGTAAACACTTAGGCCTACTGGTCATCTCATCATCATCAAGCCTGCGTCATCAACCATGCTGTGCACTAAACCCACCTACCCGCACCCTAATGTGCACCAATCCCACCTGTCCCACCATGCTATGTACTAATCCCACCTCCCCCACCACGCTGTACACTAATCCCACCTGTCCCACCATTGTGTGCACTAATCCCATATGTCCCACCATGAAGTGCACTAATCCCACCTGTCCTACCATTCCCTGTGGGCACCGATCCACCGAGCACAGATTGGATCGGAAGCGTGCGACCACCCTGCGACCTGAGAACACCGGACCGCAGACGAACGATGGGATGTGATCTGCGCGATACTCGCCGACGCCGATCCACAGACGACAGATGGGCTTAGGGGACGTCCGGACATCGGCTCGTGATGGGCCAAACCTGGCCCGCCGTCTGTCCGTAAATCACCGCCGCCGCCGCCGACGTGTAAGGAATCATTAAACCAACCGTCCAACAAACTTTGACTATAAATGAACCTGCCCAATTAATTTTACACTTGGCCGCTCACCCTTGTTAGTTAGTGGCCCAAATCAATTTGGCAGCCGGCACTGCGCCAGCTTCGGTGTCGGCTCGGCAGAGTGAACATTGCGATAGCCGCGCGACTGTAGCTGGTCACTCCCCGGCTACCAGCCTCCCCTCCATCCCTTCCCTCTCTCCAAGTAAGCGTGTGAAGCCGTGAGCCAGCACCGCGTCAGATCGCTGCAAGACATGGTGGCATTGTTTTCCATGCTTCTAATAGCCCTGGGTGGTCACGCCGAGGTCACAGAGCTCACGCGGTGGGACGAGAACGTCCCCGCAGGCCAAGTCAGGCAATCATGGACATCAACAGGTGAAGCATTCACGAAGATGTCCTCAATGCATGTCTGAAGATCTCTTACCAGGCCACAGTGTCCACGTCCTTATTTTCAGGACACATTTTTTTGATTGAATGGGGAAAATGACAATTCAACACGATTAAGGTGCCACACCAGGGGATCTGGACACCCGGCCCACCCGGAATTTCCAGCCATGCTTCAATGCTTCGTCTAATTCTTTGCAATAGGTAACGGTGGCAAGTTACGAGATCACTTAACATCGTGTGCTCTGGAATTATACGATGCAATCAGCAGTGCCATGTTTATGCTTTTTCATCTGCAGAAGCTTTGTCATCCGCTGCAAATACGAACAAACAAAGTGGACGCCTCCAAGCTCGGGAACTCCGCTCCGCCCGCTAGCCTGAGCCCCAGCTCAGAACGTGGAGCTTAACTCGCCGGCAAACAACACAGCAGTGCGAGGAACGAGCATGCGGCGCCGAACAATGGCGTGGATTGGGGGCCTCAGCCCACCAGCCACAGACACATGTATGCGAAGCTGTACTTACATGCAAGTTCCCTCCCGCGAACCAGTTGTCGTATTACATGCATGCTTTAGTCCAGCAAAACGGATATTGTGTCTAGGTATCTGTATTTCCTGACATAATACTTCGACACCTTAGACACACGCTATCAAAATTAAGGCACGATACATTTGTGTTGGCTTCATTTGCATATGTCCATTCCAATTGCCTTGCTGAAGTCTGTTCCCGTCGACAGGCACATTTCAGACACCATGGCATCCTGATCCTCTCTCACTCCAGGATAGAACTGAGGTTAACACCATGGAGAGACCCGAATTGAAAACAACTAAGGCACATTGCGAGATGTATGCTAAATACTTTCCATGGATTGTTGAAGTATCAAGTAAAGTTGGAGTACATGGAGTAAAAAGAACCGAGTACATTCAACTTGTTGCAGCTTCGGTTCCAACTGAATTAATCGTACCTTTAACAAGTTTTGCCCAAGCATACCGTCCATGAATGTCTTGCCATGGACATGGTGGTACCCAAGCAACGGGCGCATACATTTAGCAGTGTGGTTCGAAGTCAAACCAGTTCTGGCACGGACCATCGTATCTGCTTACAGAGTTGCATTCAGGGGTGGAGGCTCGCACGCCTATGATTTGCCGGCTCAACGCCAATCACAGTATTGGTGCTGGTGTCAAAATACACCAGACCTTAATTAAGAACATCAATAATTATCACGATCTGGCATTACGTTCCATGGAAGGAATGTGGTTGAATTAGATGTTGGCAACACCAGTAATTCTGCGACACCTCCACCTACGGTGAATCCACCTACGGTGGCTGCACCACCGTACGGCTAGGATTCACATAACAATAATACAACTGTGTCTCACAATCAAATATACGCACCGCATATTTGGGCCGGAAGGGTGTCATTGTTATTATATGACGACATTTCCTTGAGTACAACACGGTTGTATCAATATGGTGAGAACTAACTTGATCATGTGCCACAAAACGATACGCTTTCATGAGTCCTGTTCTGCAATACCTTGATAAAGATAGTCATTCCACAACCTATCATAAAATATCCTGGTTTGCATTGTGAAGCCTGTCTTTGGAATGCATTTTAATATGATCGAAAACTTTATATAAATGCGTTCTTACCTAACAACCGATCAAAATCAACTATGTTCGTAAAAAACACAACGATGTCGGCCTTTTGTATTTGGTTATTCAATCTTCCTTTGTAACATATTTGGCCCATGTTTTCCAAGCGCGTTGAGGTCAAGTTACCTTAGGGAAATGCAGTCTCCAACTGAAAGATATGGCTGCCCAGTTTACAAGATATCTGAAAAATTCCCCTTCCTCCTCTCTCTCTCTCTCTCTCTCTCTCTCTCTCTCTCTCTCTCTCTCTCTCTCTCTCTCTCTCTCTCTCTCTCTCTCTCTCTCTCTCTCTCTCTCTCTCTCTCTCTCTCTCTCTCTCTCTCTCTCTCTCTCTCTCTCTCTTTCTCTCTCTCTCTCTCTCTCTCTCTCTCTCTCTCTCTCTCTCTCTCTCTCTATATATATATATATGCATATATAGTTATACATATATATATATATATATATATATATATATATATATATATATATATATATATATATATATATATATATATATATATATATATATATATATATATATATAGATAGCTGAGCAACTCGATAGTTGCATCAAGTGAGAAGTGGTAAAATAGAAATTCAAAAGTGAAGCCGTATTTCGGAAGGATTAAGCAGCCTCCAATATATGAGGCTATTACAAGAATTACAACAGGTACAGCAAGCTTGCAACAAATACAACTAATGACCTCACCGGCGTGGCACTTGAAGCGGCGGCTACTGAAATCCATCTTTGTGTGTTATATTTGAGTTCAGAGTGAGATGTCGATATACATACATAGAATATATATATATATGTATATATATTCTATATACATTTATTCACTCACTGCTCTGCCCTCGTCGCGACCGGTCCTGTTTTTGCGCTCCCGTGACGAGGGAAAACCGTGAGTAAAAGATTGGGCACAGGTGGTTAGTGGAGGGAGGATTTGTTCTATTGTAGGCCTAGGTTAAGAAGGAGCGGTTATATTGTTTAAATTGAGTATATTAGACTTATCCTAGGCAGTGGCGTCGCCACGAAATTCTTCCAGGGGGACAAGGTCGAAAGGGGGCCTCCTGTTCCCCGAAAGGGGCCTCCATTGTGTTAGGGTCTCATATTGTTTTTAGTCTCTTATACTATGGTTCGAGGATGGGGAACATGATTTCATATTGGTTTTTTGTTTGTTCTTGGCATGGTGCATCATTTACTCAAAACGCAATAGCACTAATCATTTTCGCTGAAAACTGGACCATACCAGGGTATAAATAAGTAATATTTGGATAAATACATAAGTGCCAAAACAAACCATCGTCTCAATGCTTTCTCGAATCTTCCCGCTGGTCTCTAGATTGCAGCGAGCTGGCGGGGCTGGTGCTAAGCCTATCTTACAGATATCTGCCATTGATCAACCCACTTTTAAGTCCTCCAAGTCTAACTGAATATAGCTAGATTCATCACTACTGTTATTTATTCTCACCAGCTTGATGTCATAAGCAAAGCTTGAACGACCATTTCTCAGTCCAAGGACGACAATTTCGTAAAGGTGACAACGAGAAGTGGATTGCATGGTTTTTTTAGCGTCATCTTAGGAATTTGTTTATTTTTATAACATTTGGTGCTGGCTGCAAGGCAACTGTCACACGAGCTAAAATATATCCTCAGCGAATAAATTCACGGCAAGAACAAGCATTGAACACCAATGCATAAATGACAATGCAACAATGCACCAATGTCAGTACATACATAATCCAAGCCTTCAAATTCCACGCCGTCACGCCCATCGTTTTTGCTGTGCTGTACCGTTTTGTAAATGACGTTGAGAAGGTATGGAAGCTGGGAAGCTCTAATCATGCAGGCTGTAATAACAGAAAAGAAGTTTGTTGGAAGAAAATGCATTTAAAAACATCATTCATCCCATTTCATATGGGGCACGGATGTTGTATTGTATGCTTATGAGGGGTAATTTGTCCCCTCAATGTTGGCTTTTCCCCATGGGCGTATGTTTCGGAAAATTATTGAGGGACCAGTGGAGTACCTATATTTGCGTCAAGCAGGATGGGGCAAACGGATTTGCAGGGGGGGGGGCACCTACGCCCATTAAAAGGCCTTGGATTTCGACCGCTATTTTGTCAAAGGGTACATTTCGAAATAATATAATTAGTCATCAACTAAATTGTCCTGTGGAGGGGCCTAATCTACCACTATGGTTTCTGATTGGTCGGATTTCAACCCTAACTCCACTACTCATTTCTAAGGTTTTCTTTTGGTATCCCTTTTAAGTTACCTCACACTGCTGAAATTACACCTATACCACAAACCCGGATCGGTATCCCAAAAAATCAAGCTGGAGCCCTCCAAAAAATGAGAGATTACAACAAATAAATGTCCGGGTCAGGAAAATGGCTCTGTTGCATCGAACATTTTTTTCCAGATGCCTTCAAAAATTGCGTATGACACCGAAAAGCAGACCGGATCTCGAAAAATCGAGGTGGGATGCAAAACATGGCGTCAGAGGTTCGAAAAATCAGGCCGGGATTCAGACTTTAAAAAAAAAACAGAAAAGATCCATAAAAATCGCGTTGAGCCCAGAAAGCTGGCGTTGGGTCTCCGGAACCACGCGCCTGGGCGCGATAAGTCGCGCTGGGACCCAGAAAAACTCACACCGAAGCCCCAAAATCATGCTGGGGCCCCACAAATGTGCGTCAGAAGCCCCAAATATACACAGCGGGACCCTAAGAGTACAACGGTGCCAGAAAGTACAACTAACCCTCCAAAGCGCACAGAGTCTCCCAAAAAGCGATAGGGTCCTAAAACATGCGTTGCAGGCCTAAATAAACATACCGGGAGCTCTAAGAAAAATACACTGCAAGCTCGCAAGGCGCACAGGGGCCATGAGAACGCACAAGGGGCTGGAAAAGAGGCTGGGGCCACAAAGGCAACATGGTTCCGAAACGTACAAAACGACCGGGAGCTAAATAAACACATCGGGATCTTCGAAAACGCCCCGACACGTAAACAATTGTCGGTGCACAAAAAAAAAACACCACAAAGCCCTAAAACGAGCAGGGTTTAGAAGAGGTATTAGGCCCATAACTTCAAAGTAAAATGTATTACCCACCACTTTAAAATACAAAATTTTACAATTTCAGGCATTCCAGTTCATAGCACCCGGTCGCCACGACGGCAACGTCAGTGCACGTGCACACCCATTTTTCGTATTCGGTGCATTCGCCACACTTCGTGCGATGCTATGGTTTCTGCTAGGCCTTCTGCGTTTTGCTAATTGCTGCCACATGATACACTTGCGCCATATTTGGCGTGATGGAATGATTCGCATGGGCGTTCGCTTCGAAAAGTCGATTGATTAAATTCGATCATTAGTTTCCTACTTCCCACATTTTCTGGTAGCTATGAAATGCGGTTTCCGCTGAGCTTTGATGCACTTCATATCTTTGCTGCTATCCTCCCAGATTTGATACCGAACCGAGGCCAAGCCTCGGCGTTCTTTTTTGGACCCGTTGCGTCTTTCTTGGTCTATGATTGTGTATTATGGCTCCAAGCCATTTTTGTTAGGGGCCTAAAGCATTTTCGAACCCCATGCTCGTTTTAGGTTTGTTGAATTTTTGTGCATCGAGGATTTTTTTGACGTGTCAGGGCGTTTTCGAAGATCCCGATGTGTTTATTTAGCGCCCGGTCTTTTTGTTTGTTTTGGAACCATGTTGCGTTTTGCGGCCCCAACCACCTTTTCAGGCTATTGTGCGTTATCATGACCCCTCTGTGCCTTGAGAGCTTCCGGTGTATTTTTTAGACCTCCCGGTATGTATATTTATGGCTGCAACGCATGTGTTAAGGCCCTGTCGCTTTTTGTGAGACTGTGCGTTTTGGAGGGTCAATTGTATTTTCGGCCCCCGTTGTGCTCTTAGGGTCCCGATGTGTTTATTTTGGGCTTCTGACGCACACTTGTGTGGCCCAAGTACAATTTTGGGGCTTCGGTACGATGTTTCTAGGTCCCAGAGTGGCTTATCGCACCCAGGCGCGTGGTTCCGGAGACCCAACCCCAGTTTTCTGGGCTCAATACGATTTTGTGAAACTATTCTGATGTTCTTAAAAGTCCGAATCCCGGCCGGATTTCTCGAGCCCTTGGCGCCATGTTTCTGTATCCCACCTCGAATGTTCGAGATTCGGTTTGTTTTTCGGTGCCGTACGCAATTTGTGAAGGCATCTGATAATATGTTCGGTGCTCCAGAGCCATTTTTTTTACCTGAGCATTTAGTTGTTCGGAATCAATCCTTATTTTGGAGGGGTCCAGCTTGATTCGTGTTTGTGTTTGTGGTCACACTGTGCTTACGTGTGGCCCTAGACGGCAATTTTTAGAGCTTCGACGGGACTACCGATGGGAATTGTGGGTCCCAAGCGCGATATTTGGGGGGCCCGGTTCGAGTTTGTGCGATGCGTTATATTTAGCTGTGGCCCCAACGCGATTTTGGCGGTTCCTGTCGCAATTTTTCGGGCCTCGGAGCGAGTTTTCCGGGGCTCGCCGTATTTATTTGGAGACCCATACGCGAATTCTGGTGGACCGACGCGAATTTTGGTGGCCCCAGCGCGATTTTTGAGGCCCCGACACGATTCTTGGGAGCTTATCCCTCTCAGGATGGAGGGGGCATTTGCCCCTTTGATATAGCACTGCTGCCACTGAAGGAGTTTTTTTTTGTCCCAGAGTGACATTCCGGTTAAAATTGATTTGGGGGGCAGCTGCAACTTTTGGGGCCTCGGCGCGACCTTCTGGGCCTCCAGTGTGATTTTCAAGGGCTGTGACGCGACTTTTTTGGGTCCAATGTGATCTTTCGGGCCCCGACGTCAATTTCTTGGATCCCTAGCGCCAGCTATAGCGGCCTCGACGCTTTTTGGGGGTCCAATGCGTTTTGGAGGCTTTTGGCGTCATTGTTCGGCCCCCAGAGTGATTATCCATGTCCGGATTGTTCTTCGTTGCTCCGGCTTCTTTTGTCTTGGTCCCAATGAGACTGTTGGGGCACGGTACGACCTGTCGTGCCCCTGGCATGATTTTCGTGGTCCGGGCGTGAATTTTTGGTACCCCAGGCTCAGCGTCATATGCGGGGGCCCCGGCCGGATCTTTTGTGGCCCATATCGTGATTTTAAAATACCCAGACTCGACTCTTACTATTTTTTAGGGGGTTCTTCTTGCAAATTATAAGCCTACTGTCGCGTCGTCTCATTTCCTAGAGCCTTTTTACCGGTTTTCGATGTCTCCTGGTGTGTCCTACCCTCCTCCATATTCAATGGTCCTCCTCTCCCGTCTTGGAGGGCCTCCTCTTGCATTCTGGGGCCCCTTTAACATGGCATGGGGCTTCCTCTCATCTTCGAGGGGCATTTTCTGCCAAATTAGGGCCTCTTGCCACGCCTCGTGTGCCTCCTCCTTTATCCTGGCAAAGCCTTACCCGTCTTGAGGATCTTCAATTTTGGAAACCTCACCTCCTTCCATACCTGCTATCACTCCCATCTTAACACGCGCACTGGAGGGGGGGCGAAATCCGCCCACCCCTCCGGTTTTTGCGCAAATAACTGCAGATTTTACCGGTCGATATACGCGATTTTCGGTGTACCTGCTTAGAAATGAACAGCGCGTCGTTTAAAGGAAGAAAAATGGAAATCGGCCGAAAATTTTTCAAGTTAGGGGCCGCTAAAATCAAAAAATGTTATAGCGCCAGACCACAAAAATCGGCGCTGATGCGCTTTCCAGTATACTGACAAAAGGGAAGTGTTCTAGGCAACACTAGCGACTTGTTTGATGCATATTGATATGCTGTATAGTTTCAAGGTCATGTTAGGTCACCAAGGTCAAGTCAGGTCAAGTTCATGACAGGTTGATGGAACCAAACTTGATCAACTGGAATGTTGCCATAAATGCACTACTGGTTGTCATTTGTATTGTTTGTCTTTGCGTTTCCATACTTTATTGATGTACTTCACTCCCTTCTTCATGAAGCCGATTGCTCCGAGCTGCCCGACGGAGCAGTCGGGCTGGCGGCCGGTTCCGGTAACTGGAACAGGTAACTGACCTGATAAAGTGGTGCTATATAGGTGACCTGAGGTCACATGTTGGGTCTAGCATCTGCATTGCATCATTAGTAATGTCCAAAACATCATTGATGACCATTTTTGAGCATCTAAACACAATCACAGCGATCCATAACGATGACAAGCCAAGCCACGCAAAACCGGAAAATTTTGCCAATCTGACCTCATTTGACCTAAGGTCACATTTGAAGATATTGACCTAAGGTCATACAAATTGCACACAATAGAGTTCACTACCATGCCCATCCACCCTGCAAATTTCGTTCCTCCAGCTTTACTAGGAGCCGAGATCTTAGGGGGGGCGGAATCCGCCCCCCCCCCCTCCAGTGCGCGTAATTCTCAGAGGCCCTCCAGGGCGCGTGTTAAGGGCCTCCCCTCATTTCCTGGGAACTCTCTCCGGTCTTCGGGACCTCATGTCGTCCTGGAGACCTACTCCTTCTCGAGTCCGGCAGGTGCCTCATTTTTCTTCTAGAGGCCTTCTTTTTCAAATTAGGGGCCTCCTCTCACGTCTTGGGGCCTTCCTGCTCTGCGCTCTGGATTCGATCTTTACCCATCTTACGGGTGGTCTCTTATCTCCTGGTGGACTCCTCTTCTCTCCCAGGCGCCTCCTCTGCCAAATTACTGGCAACCTTTCCTATCTTAGTGGCCTTGTTATTTCCCGGGGACCTTCTTAGCGGTCTTCGAGCCTGCTTTTCCGCTTGGGAGCCATCTCTCTTATCCAATGGCCTTTCTCTCCTATTTTAGGGGACTCCTCGTTCATCATGGGGTCTCATTTCCAATCTTGTGTCGTTCTCTTCCGAATTAGGTGCCTCCTGCCACGTTTCTGGATCATCCTTTTCTATATCGGTGGAACCTCACCCGTTTGAGGCCTGCTTTTGCGTCTCCGAAACCTCATCTCATATCCAATGGCTTCCTTTTCCGTCTTAGGGCCTCCTCTCATATGCTGGGGCCTCCTTTCCGGTGTTGGAGCCTCTTTTGCAATCCTGGTTGCCTCCGTGCCATTTTTGACACTCTCTTGATTTCTGGGGACTCCTACCCTCTCCTAGGTGACTCCTTTTTCAAATTAGGTGCCTCCTCTCACGTCATGGGGGCCTCCTTATGTGTCTGGAGCCTCATTATCCTCTTAGCAGGGTGCTTTTGCGTCCTAGTCCTAGATCTTCTCTTCCAGGTTCCTCCTCTTCCAAAATATGGGCCTCATCTGGCTGGTCTCGGTGGCCTTCTCTCATTCCTGCGCAGACCTTCTTACCCGTCTTGGGGCCCCTATTGCGTCCGGAGAAGTCTCCCCTATCAGGTCTTAATTTTATATTGCAGGGGCATCCTCTTTCGTCTTGGGGGCCTCGTTTTCCAACTTAAGAATATCCTGCCACCCATCGGAAGCCTTTTCGTCTAACCTGGGTGGCTTCTTGCCCGTCTCGGTGGCATCCTTTCCGTCCTGAGGGCCTCCTTTTCGTGCTGGGGTCTCCTTTTCGTCCTGGGGCCTCCTTTTCGTCCTGGGGGCTACCTTCCTATCTCTGTTCTAAGTCTTAGGGGCCTCCTTTTGGTCCTTGGGTGCATCCTTTTCGTTCTAGGGGCATCCTTTTCGTCCTGGGGCCTCCTTTTAGTCCTCGGGGGGGCCTCCTCCCAATCTCTGTTCTACGTCTTGGGGGCTTCCTTTGCGTTCTGGGGCATCCTTTTCGTCCTGGGGGCCTCCTTTTTCGTCCTGGGGGCCTCCTTTTCGTCCTGGGGGCCACCTCTCAATCTCTGTTCTACGTCTTAGGGGCCTCCTTTTCGTCCTGGTGGCCTCCTTTTCGTCCTGGGGGCCTCCTTTTCGTCCTGGGGGCCACCTCACAATCTCTATTCTACGTCTTAGGGGCCTCCTTTTCGTCCTGGGGGCCTCCTTTTCGTCCTGGAGTCCTCCTTTTCGTCCTGGGGACCTCATCCCAATCTCTGTTCTACGTCTTGGGGGCATCCTTTTCGTCCTTTGGTGCATCTTTTTCGTCCTGGGGTTGGTTGGTTGATTGTTGGAGTGTAGGGGCGCATAGACTGCGTCATTCGTCCTGGGGGCCTTCTTTTCGTCCTGGGAGCCTCCTTTTCGTCCTGGGGGCCTCCTTTTCGTCCTGGGGGCCTCCTCTCAATCTCTGTTCTACGTCTTGGCGCCTTCCTTTTCGTCCTGGGGGCCTCCTTTTCGTCCCGGGGGGCCTCCTTTTCGTCCTGGGGGCCTCCACCCAATCTCTGTTCTACGTCTTGGGGCCTCCTTTTCGTCCTTGGGTGCCTCCTTTTCGTCCTGGGGCCTCCTTTCCGTCCTGGGGGGCCTCCTTTTCGTCCTGGGGGCCTCCTTCCAGTCTCTGTTCTACGTCTTGGGGCCTCGTTTGCGTCCGTGGGTGCATTCTTTTCGTCATGGGGTCTCCTTTTCGTCCTGGAGGCCTCCTTTTCGTCCTGGGGGCCTCCTCCCAATCTCTGTTCTACGTCTTGGGGCCTCCTTTTCGTCCTGGGGACCTCCTTTTCGTCTCGGGGGGCCTCCTTTCGTCCTGGGGGCCTCCTCCCAATCTCTGTTCTACGTCTTGAGGCCTCCTTTTCGTCATGGGGGTCTCCTCCCAATATCTGTTCTACGTCTTGGGGCCTCCTTTTCGTCCTGGGGGCCTCCTTTTCGTCCGGCGGGCTCCTTTTCGTCCTGGGGGCCTCCTCCCAATCTCTGTTCTACGTCCTGAGGCCTCCTTTTCGTCATGGGGGCCTCCTTTTCGTCATGGGGCCTCCTTTTCGTCATGGGGGCCTCCTCCCAATCTCTGTTCTACGTCTTGGGGCCTCCTTTTCGTCCTTGGGTGCATCCTTTTCGTCCTGGGGTCTTCTTTTCGTCCTGGGGGCCTCCTCCCAATCTCTGTTCTACGTCTTGGTGCCTCCTTTTCGTCCTGGGGCCTCCTTTTCGTCCTGGGGGGCCTCCTTTTCGTCCTGGGGGCCTCCTTCCAATCTCTGTTCTACGTCTTGGGGCCTCCTTTTCGTCCTTGGGTGCATCCTTTTCGTCATGGGGTCTCCTTTTCGTCCTGGGGGCCTCCTTTTCGTCCTGGGGGCCTCCTCCCAATCTCTGTTCTACGTCTTGGAGCCTCCTTTTCGTCCTGGGGGCCTCCTTTTTGTCCCGGGGGCCTCCTTTTCGTCCTGGGGGGCCTCCTCCCAATCTCTGTTCTACGTCTTGAGGCCTCCTTTTCGTCATGGGGGCCTCCTCCCAATCTCTGTTCTACGTCTTGGGGCCTCCTTTTCGTCCTGGGGGCCTCCTTCCAATCTCTGTTCTACGTCTTGGGGCCTCCTTTTCGTCCTTGGGTGCATCCTTTTCGTCATGGGGTCTCCTTTTCGTCCTGGGGGCCTCCTCCCAATCTCTGTTCTACGTCTTGGGGCCTCCTTTTCGTCCTGGGGGGCCTCCTTTTCGTCCTGGGGGCCTCCTTTTCGTCCCGGGGGCCTCCTTTTCGTCCTGGGGGCCTCCTCCCAATCTCTGTTCTACGTCTCTTATAGAGACCTGATGATATTTCCTGGTGGCCTCGTCAGTCTTGAGGCCTCATTGACAGCATGATATTCTGTCCCGTCGGCCTCCTTGCTCACCTTTTTTGCTGTGCATTTGCGGATAGGGGCCTCCTCAAATTTCAGGGGGGCGCCGCCCCCCAGTTTCACGGCAGGGGGGGCGACTGCCCCCCCTGCCCCCCCGGTGGCGACGCCCTTGCCTGTGCCCTGCCCTGTGCCTTGTGCTGTACCGTGAACTCTGCCCTGCCCTCTGTCCTGCCCTATGCCCTGCCCTATGCCCTGCCCTGTGCCCTGAAGCTTTCGTCGCTATTTTTATTGTGTTACATGTTTGTGTACATGTCACCTGCCTTCAGGACCATCGCCTTCGTGTCAGCTGTTATCATCCTTTCCAGAAATCCACATCCTGCGTACTTTTACATCAAAGGTAAGCGGACAACCTTCATCTCACGACATAATGCATGCAGGCTGCATGTTTTTGGAAATATTATTGTAAATACAAGGGTTCGGTGCTATAACATATAACGTGTCCCATGGAAAATTCACGCCCCCCCCCCCGGTCAGCAAACCTTCCAGTGTGCCCCGGGCCGCAAAGTGCCCTTTTGGAGCCGGTCAAGTGCCCTTTTCGGTCCGGGCCCCCCCCCCCCATGGAAAAATCCTGGGTGCGCGCCTGTATATATGGGTGGGTGGGTGGGTGTGCAATCATACAGATCACATCTTCTTCTACAGCCTTGTCACCAGTGGTGCTTCTACCTGGAGCAGGGAGTCGGGAAAATGGGCTCTTCCTGCATTTTGGCATCGATAATATTATCCTCTAATTTTTCTCATTTGGAGGTTGAATCGTGCTGCTTGACAATGAACTGTGCTGTGAGAAGTGCTCAAGATTCACTGGAAAGCGTGAACTGACATTTTGATGTCACATGTTTGAAGAAAGGTATCCTCTCCGCATTCGATCACCCACAATTACTCTCATCCAGAAATACAAAGTACAAATCCAACCCTGATCTGGAGCCTGGCTAGGTGGTTCAGCTTGTCTTGTCACTGGACCTGAACCACCCGCTCCAGGATGCGAATGCTTCGTTCTTCCGTCACAATCTTGGACTTGAGCGTTATGAAAAACCTAGGAGGTTATGTGTCTGGGGAATGCCGACTGCATGTCATGCATGTGCTTGAGCAGTTCCTGTAGCTTCAGACACATGCCAGTGAAGTCATAGAGAAGTCCGATCCGTGGACAGCGTCGGAATGTCGGAGACCACCGAAGTGTATCTGTAAACTGTTCAGATAGGAATGACTTCGTGTAGGTGGTGAAGCGACTGCGATCCAACAGGTCACATATACCCAGCAGACTACTGTCTTGAAATATGCTACGGTGGCTCTCCACGCACTGATCTAGCGCCTCGTGGTGAATCATTTTCAGACTTTGATTGTTTCTGCCTCAACCGCAGTCCTAGGTGACGCCTCACCGTGCTAGATCCTGTCGCCCCATTCCATTCCCTGCCGTTTGCGAATAAGTAAGAAGTCCACGCGTGCTAAGCAACCAGCGATCCTCGAGTTCTCGTCAGTGCGAGGACTGCCGAGCAGGGCATACCGAACGCCTTCCCGGTCCGTTCGAAAATATAATCGTACAGTACGAGCAGCAAGGTGGAGTTGCTTTCGAGATACGATGCAAGACCTCGAGCACACGTTGCCGCTTCGTGGTCGGTCAGCCACTTGTCTGAGATGATTTCAAGGCATGATTTGGAATGCAAATCATGCCTTCAATCATCAAGGATGATTTGGAAAAGGAATTGAAGTTGTCCATGATGTTATGCACAGTACTTTCAAGATACTGTCACCTTGGATCTGATCCTGCGCACATGTGGCCATTACTTCCACACTCCTGCAGTAGCCCTGCACGCTTCTGACTTCGGGTGAAAAATGTATGCAACGACCAAACCACAAAGAAAAAAACTGATGTTTTTTTAGTTGGTGTACCGTAGTTTCTTTTGAATATGTGCTTTTGAAGCTTCTATGCTTTCGTCACTTGAAACAAAAATCTCATCAGCAGCTGAAGATATCGCTGTGTTATTGATATGCCTTCGCTGATATCAACCATTGGTGTTCCAGGGAATTAGCTGTGTCAGGCTGATAAACCCACGGTATGCTGAAGTTACCACGACCGGATTAAGTCAGCCAAAAGCACCAATCACCTATTAACACAGGCAGTCTAACCTCGACTACCCTGGAGGAGCTGGTCCATAACCTAACCGATCTCATATCACATATTTCCGTGGTGCCACCAACTTGTGTCCCACAATCATGTGTTGGTCACTACGGCCACCTCCACTGTGCGTGTTGAGTTCGTGCTGCAACGAGAGTGTGTGAAATCGGGTGCATTATCCATCCATTCTCGTCAAAAACGACGCGTCGTTGTTGGATCTAAACGTTGTCTCTAGCTTGTATGTAGTGTTAGGTGATGACGTAACCCAATTCCCAATATTGACGTCGATCTCGTACTCTGACTGTCATGTGTATCTTGCTTCGCCACAACAAAGTGCTGAGGATATATCAGAAATGTTAAGCTCAGGCTCTTCGTCTATGACTCACGAACATACCTGTGGGCGCTGTATGACCAACACAGTCGATGCGCTCCTGGGCCCAAATAACCAACCAACCAACCACGAACATACCAGGTAGGTTTGCGAATATTGAGAGCTGCGTCGTCCTCATCCCCAATGCTTAATTATTAATCTTCTGGTGGTGATATGGGTACCCTGTCCCCCGGCACTGGAGGTACGCGGGATTCATCCCTGCTGTGGTTACATAGGGATGCGATCTACTGTCAGTGATCGCCGGTTGAATTTCATCCCCGTGGTGGTGGTTGAAATTTCAATCTCATGGCTGTGGCGTGAATCACGTCCTTTGGCGGTGATGCAGATCCCAATTCCAGATGGTGTTTTGGATCTCGTCGCTTGGTCGGGTCGTGACGTGGATATCTTCTCAAGATGATAATCGGCGAAGCATCTCTTGAATGGTGCTCCGCCATGGATCTTCTCATCTCCCAGCGACGGTGAGAACGTCATCTCCGCGCTGCTATGAAGCTCACCTCTCAGAGTAGCGAGTCTCCGATTCGCTACGAGGATGTTTCCAGCGCATCTCGTCTCTCGTTGTTAGTCCTGGCTCCGTCAGTCACGGACGAGGCTTTGCAGGTTCAAAATGTCGCCACCGACGTGGGATTTCGGTTTGCCGGCGACCATTCATAAAGACATAAAAGATCAGTGCAACTATGAGCCACAAGGGCCCTTCTTGGTTGCACTTTGTACACTGAACCAGTTGCCCACCAAACCTGTCGATCAATCCTCCCTGGAATATGGAAAAACAAGCCCCTATTCTTATAATGATTGTCTATGCCGTTTTTAAAGATGTTCAGTGTGTTGCTACTGACAATTGTTCCTGGCAGCTGGTTCCAGTGTTCTACTACCCTGTTGGTGAAGAAAGACTGTCTTAACCTTGTCCTGCTGTGATTAACTTTAATTTTGAATTGATGACCTCTAATTGCATCATTTCTGTTAATTTCAAACATTTCCCTGAGATATCCCTGTTCCTGACCATGAACAAATTTAAAAACCTCGATGAGATCTCCTCTCAGCCTTCTATATCTAAGTGAAAACATATTCAATTTATTCAATCTTTCCTCATATGCCAGGTTGCCTATACCATTAACCGTTTGTGTTGCCCTCTTTTGTACTCTCTCTAAAAGCCAACAATCTTTCTCATAACTAGGGGACCAAGCTTTAAGCAATAAAGTCAATAAAGCAATAAAGCAATAAATAATTCATAAAGTCATAAAGTCATAAAGTGTTAAGGCTTAATAAGAGCCACAGGGGCCCATCTGGGTTAAGCCTATCTAGAAAAGGTACTAGAAATGTACATATTCTCACCCCAATCAATCCCTTATCCCAAGTTCCTAGGAAGCTATATATCCCAGCCTATCTAGCATCATCCACTTGCTATTGCATAACACCCTCAACAATTGCAAGCTCCTTCCATCATACCCATTGTGCTACCATAGCCCTTGCTTAATGGGGTCTGTGCCGTGCACACTTAACATAAATATCATCCCATCCATCCAAATTAGTACTCAAAAACAAGATTTTCCTGTCTAAAAAATTTGTCCACCCTACTTTTAAATACATTCAACGAGGAACTACCCACATCAGCAGGCAGCCCATTCCACTGATCAACAACTCTTTGACTGAAGACCTGTTGTCGCTTAACTGTCCTACACCTCAACTTGTCTAACCTGAATTGGTGACCCCTTTGTGATACTTTAAACTGAAAAGCACCATTTAAATTGACCTGATCTAGTCCTTTAACAATTTTGTACATTTCAATCATGTCCCCCTTAATCTCCTATACTTGAGTGAGTACATATCTAATGCCACAAGCCTTTCTCCATATTCTAAGCTACCTATTCCACTGATGAGTTTAGTTGGTTTGCGTTGCACTCTTTCTAACTTGTCTATATCTTTTTCTAGGTAGGGGCTCCATGCTTGTACAGAATATTCCAAGTGGGGTCGCACATGTGCTAAGTACAGTTTTTTTCATGACTTCCTTGCTCTCACTTCCTACTTCCTATCACACTTCTATTAATGAGTTCCAGCATTCTGAGTGCCCTGTTCCTAGCTGAGCTACATTGTTTTTCTGCGTTACGGACTTTTGAAACCAACACACGTTAGTCCCTTTCCTCTTCAATAACATCCAGTTCCCTCCCTCCCATTGAATACCTGAAAGTCTCACC
The DNA here is from genome assembly GCA_034440615.1 of Ashinkailepas kermadecensis. Lineage (NCBI taxonomy): Eukaryota > Metazoa > Arthropoda > Thecostraca > Neolepadidae > Ashinkailepas > Ashinkailepas kermadecensis. Next base: position 4,483 of record JAOTOM010001720.1, on the reverse strand, counting down.
TCCAGACCACAGATGCATAACCTTACACTTGTCATAGCTGAAAGACAGCTGCCATTGATCAGCCCACTTTTTTAGGTCCTCCAAGTCTAGTTGAATATTTATAGATTGTCACAACTGTTTGCCACTCCTACCAGCTTGATGTCATCAGGAAATTTGAGCACTCTATTCCTCAGCCCTACCTCAATGTTATTCACAAAGATAACAAAGAGAAACGGCCCTAGAACAGAGCCCTGTGGTACTCCACTCAGAACATCCTTCCAATCAGATTTACATCCATTTAACATTACCCTTTGTTTCCTTCCCCTGAATCCTGCTTCAATGCAACCTATAACTTTTCCAACAATCCCATGTTGCTGTAGTTTATGAATTAGCATCCCATGTGGATCTTTATCAAAAGCTTTTCTAAAGTCCAAGTACACCACATCCATCCTGCTTTGATTGTCTACTTCTTTAGTAACATACTCCACGAACTAGAAAAGGTCAGTTAAACAAGACTTTCGAGATATAAATCCATGTTGTGTATCCCTTAAATGATTGTACCCATCAAGATGAATCTGAACATTCTGTTTAACCAGATTTTCTAGTACCTTGCAAACTATTGAGGTTAAACTGACTGGCCTGTAGTTCTCTACACTCTTCATATTTCCCTTTTTGAAAATTGGTACTACATTTGCATTTCTTCAATCTTCAGGCACTTCAGAGTATTCCATAGACCGCCTGAAAAGTATACCTAGAGGAACTGCTAAAGCTTTAGCACACTCTACTAAGACCCTAGCATATATATCATCTGGTCCAGAAGCTTTATTAGGTTTTATATTCTGCAACTGCTTTTCTACAGCTTCTGTAGTTATTGTAAGATACTCCAACCTATCACCTGTCATGGCATATGATTCAGTTGTTTCTATTCTACCAGAGTTCTCTTTTGTAAAGACTGATGAGAATTGCTTGCTTAAGGATTCCACAATATCACAATCATCAACCACTAATTCCCCATATTCAGCTGGGGGTGGCGTTCCCCATATTCACCAATTCCCGCAGCATTCAGCTGCGGGTGGCGTTGCTACGCGACCTACGCAGTTGGGTGCATGGTCAGCGAATCAACAGTTCTTCGTTGCTAGGTTGCGAACCGGGTGAGTCCACTTCATTGCTAGCAGGCGTGCGTACACGTTGTTGGTTTGTTGTCACCAGTTTGTGCGGTACTGCGTGGTTTCATCATATGAAGATGGTCGTAGTCATACTACTTGCATGTGAGGCGTTTCCCAACAGCCTGTGGACATGCCCGCCGAGTTCGCCTTTCCGCCTCCATGCACGGCCGGAAGTCGACCAAGCGATCAGATATGGACTGGCGGCACAACTCCATGAGCTCACAAACACCCACTGAGGGACCCCTGCAGTAGGTGGATGGCGGGGTCGCGGCATGGCCTCGACGTGGCGCCCGCCGCGGCGACACTTCCAACGGCGACCTTTTCCTGACGGATTGTGACGCGATCGGTCACCTGTTGTCGCGGCCGTCCGGCCGATTACGGGGTTGTGCCGTTGACTAACGAGCGGCGGCCGGTGTGTTTCCGATGCGGCTCCGCCGGCGGCGGGCCCGTCTCGCGTCGGCCCTGACCGGGCGCCGGACACGCCCACCTGACCCCGCTACAAAGTAGCCTGTCGCCGGTCCGACTCGGTGTGTGATGGATCGGGGATGTAGCCGGGGTGGTCTTCGCGCTATCGTCGCCCCACCGATTCGCCGAGCCGTTATTCAAACGCTAATTGAAAACGGAAGCGACGGCGAAGGCTTTGCCGTGCCGTGCCGCCATTGACTGGCGAGAAGTGGGGCGGTGCCTGTGTGGATTTTCCAATGACCAGTGCATTGTCCCATCGTACTGCATGTGGCGCCGCAAAATTAGCCGTTCGTTTTTCCTTCGGCCGGCAAAGCTGAAGAATTTCTGCGTCGCCGCACATGCGTCGCACGTCTTTGACAGCTTCCTTCAGATATCCTTCGCGTCATCTCGGAAATCAATGCGTTGTACGGATAATAACAGTGCAGGCTGCAGCAGGAAAAGGCCGAAGTGGCGCGCTACAAATGTGTCGACCAGCCGTGGCGGGCGGAATTGCTACGTCTGTGTCGCGGCGGACGGAATTGCTGAGTCTGTGTCGCGGCGGACGGGATTGCTACGTCTGTGTCGCGGCGGACGGAATTGCTACGTCTGTGTCGCGGCGGACGGAATTGCTACGTCTGTGTCGCGGCGGACGGAATTGCTGAGTCTGTGTCGCGGCGGACGGAATTGCTACGTCTGTGTCGCGGCGGACGGGATTGCTACGTCTGTGTCGCGGCGGGCGGAATTGCTGAGTCTGTGTCGCGGCCGATTTGTCTCCAGGCCGAGCACGTGTCCAGCACAGCGGCAATCCGGACGGCTCGGCTGCCAAGTGGCACGGCGCCGTCAGTCTGGCCGCTGGTCATAAAGACATAAAGACATAAAGATCAGTGCAACTATGAGCCACAAGGGCCCTTCTTGGTTGCACTTTGTACACTGAACCAGTTGCCTACCAAATCTGCCAATCAACCCTCCCTGGAATACAGAAAAACAAGCCCCCTATTCTTATAATGATTGTCTATGCCGTTTTTAAAGATGTTCAGTGTGTTGCTACTGACAATGGTTCCTGGCAGCTGGTTCCAGTGTTCTACTACCCTGTTGGTGAAGAAAGACTGTCTTAACCTTGTCCTGCTGTGATTAACTTTAATTTTGAATTGATGACCTCTAATTGCATCATTTCTGTTAAATTCAAACATTTCCCTGAGATATCCCTGTTCCTGACCATGAACAAATTTAAAAACCTCGATGAGATCTCCTCTCAGCCTTCTATATCTAAGTGAAAACATATTCAATTTCTTCAATCTTTCCTCATATGCCAGGTTGCCTATACCATTAACCATTTTTGTTGCCCTCTTTTGTACTCTCTCTAAAAGCCAACAATCTTTCTCGTAACTAGAGGACCAAGCTTGGACACAGTATTCCAAATGTGGCCTGACATATGCACAGTAAAGCTTCCTGATGACCTCCTCACTTTTGTATGACATTCCTCTGTATCGCCCCAAGCATTCTTAGTGCCTTCTTCCTGGCTTCTTTGGTCTGTTCTGATGCCCCCAATTTGTGTTCAAAATAACACCTAAGTCCTTCTCCTGCTGAGTCACAGATAGTACTTGGCCATCCATCAAGTATGGCGCCTTCATATGCTGCCTACAATGCATGACTTTGCACTTATCAAAATTAAACTTCGTTTGCCATTTTTCGGACCACTTCACAAGCTCGTCTAAGTCTTTCTGCAGCAAAGCCTGCTCATTGTGCCCTGTTATTGCCCTCAAAGATCTTCAAATCATCCGCAAATTTCAAAACCTTACTGCTTAGGCCACATTCAATGCTATTCACAAATATAATGAACAACAGTGGCCCCAGTACTGACCCCTGAGGGACTCCACTAAGAACATTTTGCCATGATGACTTTGTACCATTAAGCATCACTCTCTGCTGTCTATCTGAAAGCCACAACTCAATCCATTTTGGATGCTACCTGCAATGCCATGGACCTGAAGCTGCATCATTAACCGTTTATGGGGTACCTTATCAAAGGCCGCCACCTGGTCAGTGGCAGCAGCAGCTGGTGACCGGCTCCAGGCCCAGGTCATGGTGCTGCACACCTGCGGCACTGCTGCCGGGGGGAAGCTGGTGACGCTGGTGACGCTGGTGGCGCTGGTGGCGCTCATGGTACCTGTCTGAAAGCAGACACCCGCCGGAGCGGCGCTGCGATACCCGCCGGAAGTTCATTGGTGACTGGTGGCGCTCAGGATACCCGTCAGAGGAACGCCGTTGACATGCGCTCAAAGTAGAAAAGCATGGGCTTCATAAACATGGTCTGTATCAGGCAAACATATTCATCCATCATTTACGGAAGTGCTACCCCAGCAAATCTTAGCCCTGGACACAATTCAAAATGGCTGCTTGACATCCAGCCAGCATCGCCCTGTCCACCTCTCCTATTCCACCCTCCACATTTACAACTACCTCCGACCCTCCACATTTACAACTACCTTGGACCCTTCAACATCCCAGGAATAGAAACACTCGTCAGGTACCACTACCGAACACAACTCATCGCTAAACGCCCATGCACGAAGATACTCAACAAAGGAAAATTACCTCATCATCGCACATCGTACAAAAACGAGATGGGATTCAGCATGCACCACCACGCTAGCAGATTCAGCATCATTAATTGCCAAAACTCACACCACCCTGCTTTCACAGCATGGTGGCGCGCCCGAACACCAGAAGTCCACCGCCTCACCACAGCCAATCAACACAACCCCTAAAATCGTTCAAGCTTTTCTCGACTTAGCAGCACTCAACGCACCATTGCATGGGCACAGCCGACTCTCGAAATACAACGATCCTCCATCTACCGGATTCGCAGCAGTGATGCACCACGTCGACCCACC
>JAOTOM010001719.1:10000-77853 GCA_034440615.1 Ashinkailepas kermadecensis | reverse complement strand
TTAGGATAAAACCATTCAGACGGGTTGGTACATGGGCGTAAATCTCTTCGGTTAGTTCTGACCATTTCCAGTCTATTTTGAATGAAATTCTAGCTGAGGGAGAATGGAGCAAATAGTAGTGCAGGGAATAGTGATAATGGATTATGCTTTTGATTGAGGATGGTCACGAAGGCCAGTCACATCTTTCGAAGAGCGTTCGTGTTAAGTAGGAGTTGCACATGTCCAGCAGAGGAGGGTGGAACTTAGCATTTACAGCAATGCTATTTCTGAGGCTTTCAATATGAACATCTAATATGGCCTCCTCGACGTCAGAAACGCATTGCTGAAACTAGCCATATGTTAGCGTGATAAAGCTTCAATGCGTGTCAGGCACGTCCTCAGAATTACCATATGTAAGCGTAATCGAGCTATAGTATCGGCCACGTCCTCAGAATCACATATCAATTATTAAGATTGAAATTCAAAGCATGCAAATAGACATGTGGCTAACCTTGCCTGATACTGGCATTATGCCACCTTCACATCTCATGTTCTGACATTTTAAATGCATTGCATTGTTTCTTTTTTAACCTCCAAGTGTTCGATTGAATAACTTCTGTGAAGCATGACATTATCTTTTATTTCTATTTTGAAGAAGAAAACCGTGGATGCGTGAAATAAGTAGGCGATGAACATTTCCACCTTGAGGATGTCGCGCATACCCAAAACTATGTACAATGTCATCCCTGGCAGACGATGCGATCAATATGAGTGTGGGATAGGGCTGCATGAATGAATCCGTTTGGTATTTCAGGTGTGTCCCAGCCAACCCCACATCTTTAGCTGATATCCTGAATGCATCTGTAGGGCTACACGAGAATGATACAAACCAATGAATAATACAATGAAGACCGCATACGAGTGTCGGCAGTTTGGCGGCAACAACGCACGCATATGGATAAACAATCAAAATGCACTTCAATGCCAGAACATCATGCAGCCACAAGTGCAGGTTCTCAACTCTCCAATTGTCCACACGAAGAGAGAGGTTGTTAACTTTTCAACTGGCGACGAACATGTGAAAATAGTCCCCATTTGGAACCAAGGCGCGTCACCACAGCTCTCCCACCTGGCTGACAGGTGTGTACCAAACCACTTGGCCACCGCCCATATCCCACCACCTGATGACGAGTATAGCGCAGAGATACCACCGGATGCCTCGTTACTTCTGCATGAAGTGTTGTAGCACATCGATGGGAAGAGGGAAGATAATTGTCGAGTTCTTCTCCGCTGATATAGTGCTCAGAGTTTGCAGGTAGCGCAGCTGCAAAGGGAAATCATGGCTCAATGCATGGGACCAAATGAGCATTTTACATACCTTTCTCTGTGTCGTGCTACCAGCTTAGCTACATTTGGCATCTGCGACATAGCATATTTTCGCATGCTGAGCATTTCTTAGCAATCAATTTGTCCACCCACCACCCGTCTTGGTTATATTTCTGTCTACATGTGCTTACCCATCTCATTCGTCTTATAGTCTCGTAACAGGAATGGCTAGCCGAAGAAACTTTAAACAAATGGGTAGTAGTCAACAAACAGCTCTTCGTTTTGCCAATTAAGTCAACAGCGACAAACGTCTAAGTCGTGCATCGTGAAGTGGATGCTCTGCTCAGGTTGTGAGCTACAGATGCTGGGGCTTCACAAAGTATTATGACGAGCGGTGGTAGATAGTCAAGTAAGCCGATGAACTAGTTCTACATGACTCAAATGTAGAGCTGATTTAGTCTACATCAAAAGGCCCAAGTTGTTCGCGACTGAGCTGCTGGCACCGTGATATCGGCCATGACGTAGAGGCCTGTTGCGTGACGTAGAGGCCTGTTGCAATGCGACAATGCGTTGAAAAAGCATCGGCTTTGGTTTAATATATAATTGGAATTGAAGTGTGCAAATGTTGTAGCGACACTGCCGGTGATTGACAATGCACAATGCTTGTTTTTAAGCGCTAGGATATACACTTAACCCTCGCCACTGGAGCGTGTGTGTGGGGTGGGGGGGATGATGCACCCCCCCTCCCCCTAAGGTTATTCGTGGATTGCTTCCGAATCACTGAAAGGAAATTAGTGACATGTTTAGTACTCTTCCTTCACGGAGCTTCCTTTTCGGAGCTTTTGGTAACTCCTTTGTTGCGTCAGGTCAAGTCACGGGGATATGACGTGATAAACGGGAACACCTCTGACTATTTAGAACGAGATCACGGATTATAGCATCTTGACATGACATTGCGACCTTAAGCAACACATGTTGTATAGTTTAACCCTCGCCCGTATAGGGGGGGGGGGAGTTGGTGCAACCCCCCCTAAGGTTTTTGTGTATTCCTTCCAAACCGATGAACGGATCGCTCTGAGATTTTCAGTACCCTCTGGGGCAACCTTTTGACGACTTTTGGTGAACTTTTTTTGGGAGGTCATGTCAGGTCACGGAGTTATGAGGTCAGAAAGGGGAGCACCTCCGACCAGTTTTCAACAAATACGTGATTATCGCACCTAAACATGACATTGTTGCCTACATCGACTGGTATTATGTGTTTTGTTATGTGTTGGGTTCCCATTAAAAAATAAGGTTCCAAAAATCGGTTGACCTCGGTTGACCTCGGTTGACCTCGGTTGACCTCGTTTGACCTTTCGACCTTTTTTTAGCTGACCTACGGTAATTTTTCGTGCTGAATTCGAATTCAGCATCCATTTTCACCCTAGGGAACTTTAAACTTCGAAATTGGAACCACTTTTCAAAAAGTTGGATATTTGGGGTCACGGCTTTGACCTCATTTGGTGCATGACATATTGGTCCAATCACATCGTGCGATATGTCGTTATGTTTGCAAGGTCCCAATAAACATATTTCCGGCCATTTCGTGCATATTTAGACAGTAGTTTCGATATAACTGACGATTTTCTTAGTGAAAAAAATCAATTTTAGATTTTGACCTGACCTGGAAGGTCAACCATTGACCTTAGAAGGTCATACTGAATTCCAATCGCGAGATCTCGGCCAGGTCTATAACTTTGGTCTTTGGTTCGTTTTCGTAACATGCACGGTTTCGAATCTCCAGGGGGGTCGTACCCCCTCCCCCTACACGACCGAAGGTGGTAAAATGCCGAATACTGGCGAGGGTTAAGGTAATAGACGATTGGACTGATATCGGACATTTTATACCATTTGACGTATACCATTTGACGTATAACATTTGACGTATACCATTTGATGTATACCATTTGACGTATACCATTTGACGTATACCATTTGACGTATACAATTTGACGTATACCATTTGACGTATACCATTTGACGTATACCATGTGACGTATACCATTTGACGTATACCATTTGACGTATACCATTTGACGTATACCATTCCAAAACCATTCAAAGCCATTTACCTGTGTTGACCTGGGATGACATTTGTTTAGCATAACACGATATCAGTAGTTATTATATAAGTTCAGGCGCTAGTTGTTTAGTCATGATATCAGGAGTTATTAGTTATTTAGCCTGTGGTTTGAACAAATATTCTATAAAGTTTTCAACTGAGGGATCGGTTCATGGCCTGACCTGACCCGTGACCTAAGCTGTAAATGGAGCTTTAGATATGTCATGGCATCCGTAAAGCATCGACGACCACCCTGATAATAATTAAAGGTGTCTGTCTAGGGCAGCTTAGGAAGTGTTCGCGATCAAATTGTGAAAAATGTCGATTTTTGCGTAAATGTGGCCGTTGACCTGACCTGGAGGGTTCTCTATAACCCCCAGGTAAACAAAGTCCGATGTCAATCGCGAGATCTCGCCCCATCCGACACGCCCGTTTTTGTGTCGTCTCTCTTGCACGCTTCGCTTGGAAACGCCAGGGGCTCGCAACCCCATCCACTGGTAAAGGTAGGGAAATACCGCACACGGCCGAGGGTCAAAAGCTTACACGAGCACCGAAACCCGCAGTACTGAACTCTGCCGTTACATTTCGAATACGAAGCCAGCGATAGTCGTGACATAGATAGTGGCAGCCATGGTTATACCTGCAGAGCGCTGGGGCTCTGGTTCATGACGTCGGCGGCCTCCTTGAGCGCACGTGACGACTTGTGCTCTCCCTCAGCGGCGATCACCTTAGCTCGCGCCTCTCGTGCTGCCTCGGCTTCTGCCGCCATAGCCCTCTGCAGCTGCACAGGCAGGCGCACGTCCTTGATCTCCACACGCTCCACCTGGGACCAATAGGGCGCCCAGGGTCTGCTATGTCACTCCGCACAGCTCTTCATCTTCAAACGAACACACAGGCTGCGAGAAAGAGCGCTACCATGAAGGTCGAACCCTAAGAAGATGTATCTTGGGTGGATCTTCGTGCGGAGGTGCTGTGATCCTATTTGAAGTTGTCGTACAATGTGCACAGGTGGTACGGGCCTATATCTCTAGCTATCTTGGTATGGACAGCGCTAGTGGATCGGAGGAAATCATGTGGACCACAACTCAGTCCCCCGTCTCTAGGATGTGGAGAGCTTGGGAGGGCTAATTGTTGGCCTGAAATTGGTGTCTCCCTCGCCATTGAATTGTGAACTTAATCGGCCAATTCGTCCAGTGGAGGCAAGGATTCCGATAGCAATTGTGTCCTCAAGACTTACTTCCGCATGAGTGACGAAGACAGAGTGCTCGTGTATCGGTAGTTGTTGGGAAGCAACACAGAAGGCCCGAGGCGACTGTAACATTTCGCATTCAGGTTATTTTGTTGTTGTTTTAAACTTCACTCTCGGCTGGAATGTGCCTAACGTTTTGGAATGTTTTATGTCAGTATGCCATACACCATTATGTGCACGACGTACCATCATATACTGTGTGCATCATGAACAGCTATGTACACGTTATGTATCCTCCCGTAATGCGTGCATCATGTGCCATCATGTCTGCCACACGAGACGTACTGAGCGAGTTCGGTAAATAAGTCTGAGCCAGGACTTGCCGCTCGGTCTACTACTTCCATGTGTTTGTAGTAACTCGCTTAAAGCCTAATCTCACACAGAAACGCTGCTTAGGATGCTGGTGAATCTAGAGAACAACACATAATAGGTGCAGCAGCTTTCTGCAATTGTCAGTCATGAATGTCACAGTACGTCAAATCAACGGTCGCGCATGTCAGCCGTGGTGATCCACATGCAGAACGAAACATCGCCAGATTCCACTTCGTCACGTCGTTAGCAGAGCAGCTGGGCAACCATCACCTCCGGAAGCTATTTTCGTACTCTAAATAAGTCGCAGCTGTAGGCTCGGAGCACACGGTATGACATTGGCTGCACCCAGAACATCGCTATCGCCGGCGTCATCATGACCACCACCAGGGCGTCGATACATGATGAGCCACTATCCGATCACTGGCAGGAAATGCCGTCGCTGACTCTTAACATTTTAAATTCGGATCGCTGATTTATAAGAACTCTTCTATTAACTCAGAGTGGTCGTTTAAATCTTGATCTTGAACCGATATGACTTCCAAGGTAACCGGACAAATGTACGTATGGCAGATGTACGCACGCAAATGTACGTAAGCAATTGTACGTAAGCAATTGTGCGTAAGCAATTGTACGAAAGCGCAGCTGTAATGTGGCGATTGTACGTAAGCGCAGATGTACGTATGGCAAGTGTACGTAAGCGCAAAAGTACTTATGCGCAAATGCACGTAAACGCAAGCGCATTTCAGAGCATTGTGCATGAGCCAATGTATGCACCTTTGCGCATATATACATTTGCGTTTACGTACATTTGGTTAAGTACATACGCCGTACGTACATTTGCTCTTACGTGTATGTGTTATATGTACTTTTGTGCTCAGGTACATATGTGCTTACGTACATCTGCCATGCTTACAACATTGGTTGGTTGTTGAAGTTTAGGAGCGCATCGTCTGCATCGGCCACGCAGCGCCCCATGCTTACATTTGTGCATTTGCACATTTGCTTGCACACATCTGTCATTAGTACGCTCGCGCTTACTGGCATTTGGGTTACGTAAATTTGCATTTACATACGTGACGGATGTACTAACGTATTTTTGCACTTACGTATATTTGGACGTAAGTACGTTTGCGCTTATGCACATTTGCGCACACGTACATTTGCGCTGACGCACTTTTGCATTTACGTACATTTGCGCTTACGTACATTTTCCCACGTACATTTGGCATCAGTACATTTGCTCTTGCGTACATATGCCATACGTATATTTGTTATACGCGCTTTTGCGCTTACGTACATCTACAATACGTACTTTTTCGCATACGTGCCTTTGCATATGTACATTTTCTGTGCGCACATCTGCCTTACGTACATTTGTCCTAGAATCCTTCCATACGGCAGCTACAGGTATGGCTCTGTTTGCCATCGTCGCACAATGCGGGTGGACAACCTGGTTCCTGACCTTGACGCCCCAGGGGTCAGTCGCCTCGTCCAGCACGATCTGCATCTGCCTGGAGATTTGCTCTCGCTCTGCGAGCAGATCAGCCAGCGACTTGGTGCCGAGCACGTTTCTCAAAGTGGTGGCCGCTAGCAGACGGGTCGAGTGACTGAGGACATGGGTATTTGTTAGACTACGAGACATCAGTCAGGGTAGCCGAGTGACTCTGAAAAGATGGAGAGATTAGCCAGAGAAGGAGAGGCTCTGTAGCGATGGAGAGGTCACGCAGAGCAGAAGAGACTGTATATATGGACATATTAGTCAGAGCAGGAGAGACTCTGTAAATATAGAGATATTAGTCATAGCAGGAGAGACCCTGTAGAGATGGAGAGATTAGTCACAGCAGGAGAGACTGTAGAAATGGAGAGATTAGTCGAAGCAGGTGAGACTCCGTAGGGATGGAGAGTTTAGTCAGAGCAGGAGAGACTCTGTAGAGATGGAGAGATTACTCAGAGCAGGAAAGAGTCTCAATGAACAGAGTGACCTATCAGAACATGTGAGACAGACAGAGAGACAGAGGAAGAGTGACAGAGAGGCGAGGGTCTCAATTGCAGAACGATGTATGTCAGAACAAGTGACGGAGAGACAGAGAGCGAGAGAAAGAGAGAGAGATAGAGAAAGATAAAGAGAAAGAGAGAGAAAGAGAAAGATAGAAAGATAAAGAGAAAGAGAAAGAGAAAGAGAAAGAGAAAGAGAGAGAGAGAGAGAGAGAGAGAGAGAAAAGAGAGAGAGAGAGAGAGAGAGAGAGAGAGAGAGAGAGAGAGAGAGAGAGAGAGAGAGAGAGAGAGAGAGAGAGAGAGAGAGAGAGAGAGAGAGAGAGATAGAGATATATATATATATATATATATATATATATATATATATATATATATATATATATATATATATATATATATATATATATATATATATATATATATATATATATATATATATATATATATATATATATATATATATATATATATATATATATATATATATATAAGAGAGAGAGAGAGAGAGAGAGAGAGAGAGAGAGAGAGAGAGAGAGAGAGAGAGAGAGAGAGAGAGAGAGAGAGAGAGAGAGAGAGAGAGAGAGAGAGAGAGAGAGAGAGAGAGAGAGAGAGAGAGAGAGAGAGAGAGAGAGAGAGAGAGAGAGAGAGAGAGAGATAGAGAGAGAGAGAGAGATAGAGATAATCCGCCAAAGGAGGGGCACGATTGGAGCCGATCTATACGCCAGTACCGCGGGGTTCAGCTTGGGGGGTTGTCAGGCCAGATGCGAGCGTGCCTCTCGCCTCGGGTTCGCTCCCGTGGCCATATCGGGTTTTTGTTGGTTTCTGTTCATGTTGGGTCATGGCGCACAATCTGGTGACTTCAGGCGTCACATGGGCACTGGACACTGGGCACGACACTCGCTGGCATGTCGTCTTCCTGTCGAATCCATATCAGAACTCCCGAAATCTTAAAACCCCTAAGTCCTCAATGCCCCGCATCTCAAATTCCCGATGGCCTCAACACACCGATTCGAGGTGTTTGAGATGCTGGGGTTCTGATGTAGCCCCATCCCATCAGCAACCCACCGCCGATCGACTGCTTCCCGCCGCCATGGTCCACTGAGATATTAAGTCATGCAGAGCTGGGCGTCGAGCGCAGCCGCCGCATCGCTATAAATCACGACAGCCGGGAGCAGATATGATACACCATTTATCTTGGGCTGGCGTCTTCAAACACACTGCACTCCCGAGACACAAGGACCAGCCAAATGAAGACAATCAAGGCAGCGACAGGAAATAGCAGCCACCGTCTAAAAATATATCTCCTGAACCCATTAGACCAGACAATAAACGCTCCTGGTACCTATGCCGAGGAAACCGGGTAACATTTCTGAACGTACTGCTCGTTTTCTTGCACCCGTTTTGTTCTACCCTTCTACTGTTTAACTGAGTGCTGCGCCGGCGAATGGCTGGCGATTATAATTGGCTTGTGATATGTTGTATTTGGTTACGAACAGCAATACATGCCCAGCTCGCGCTAAGCACAGCTTTCGTTTACGTTGAGTAGGCGGGTGCGGCTATTAAATCCTCGCTCTGATTAGTAACTTCCCACCCGGCTAGCCAGAACATTGGCCCTTTGTATGTGTTTCAGTGCGTCTGCAAGGAGCATGATGTCACATAACTGCTACAATTAACCTGGCCGTCTCCTGGAAATTGCAAAGATATTTACAAAAAGAATACTATATTTTATAAAGATTAAATAAAATCAAATACAATCTCTATGAAATCCATATAAAAAAAAGATTAATTGCAACAGTGACAGAACATTGGACTGTCTTAAGATATACTTGTCACATGACAACGGTTTAAGATGTACACTTATCGCGTGGCATCTTCATCAAAGCAGTCATGGTCGGTTTTTGTGGTAGTTATTGGTGATTGTCATGCAGTAATACCGAATGTAAATTTGACTGTACGTTAAAGGCTAGTGTGTTGTGAATTATCAGGGCGCTACGTGATACGTCACGTGGTGGGCGATCGGCCGGCGTTGAATCGTGGGGAACGATCGAGCTGCTCCGAATAGCGAGACACGATCGAGCTGCTCCGAATAGCGAGGCACGATCGAGCTGCTCCGAATAGCGAGGCACGATCGAGCTGCTCCGAATAGCGAGGCACGATCGATCTGCTCTGAATTGTGAGGTACGATCGTTCTGCTCGAAATTGTGAGGCACGATCGATCTGCTCGCAATTGTGAGGCACGATCGACCTGCTGTGAATTGTGGGGCACGATCGATCAGCTCTGAATCATGAGCCATGATGGTCGATCTGCTCGGAATTTTGAGGCACGGTTGACGTGCTCTGAATTGATTGAAAATAACAGAAGAAGATGGTAGCGGCTAACCAAGGCCGATTACATAGCTTACTGCATGAATAGTACCTGGCCAGCGAAATAGCACCGGGGCGTCCGTGGCTCGGCGGTTAAGATGAGCGTCTGGCATGCTAGAGGTGTGTGGTTCGATTCCCCGCGGTGCCCGCCCTTCGTGCCAGGGCGAGAGACAGGTGATGCCATATGTCCTCAGCTGCTGAGTGCGTCGGAAAGCCACAACCAACAACCAACAGCAACAATCGAAATAGCACCGGTCTAACTCGATTCAAGAAGATGGAAAATTCAATTCGGGAGTGTTATCCCGGAGTAACTTCTAATGAATAACTTGTCCTCTTCAACCACATGTCAAAGTTCGTGGCTCTGCAAAGTAGCTTCTCGTATCTCAAGAGATTTGCGATTGTGGCTGAGTCGATGCACTGACGATGGCTACTGGACCGACACAATTCGGCCATCACTCCTGACATGGCATCGGACACTTGTGGCCGGCTCAGTGATGAACGACTACATGGTTCCAGCTATTCTGGTGAGTGCACTGCGCTGTTTTCATCATACACATACACAGACCTAGTCGAGGTCACGTGCATGCAATGTCAGAAAGGGTCCCTTTACCCTAGTTGGGTGCCTCCTACAACTTCCATAATTGTTTTTTCTTAACCAAGTCAATCGTTAACTACTACATTTGACTTTATGTAACTGGTATGGCAACAATACAATAAACGTCAGTTCGCGATTAGCCAAGTACTTCATGCAGCTTCAACTGGCACAAAGAGCGATAATATTTCATGCGGTATTTTGATACCAACATGCAGGTCAAATTATTCAGCACGGGGAGGCAGAACTTCACTACTGGCGCAAATCATATCGAGTGATGTTTATAATTGGCTGAGGTAACCGCTCTCAACTCCATCGGCTACGTTTGCCATTCATTTGGAGTTATTATACCACTCACTAGCTGGTATCACGTTGTGGTATCGCACATCGTACCACCATGTAGCACCTTAACATATATGTGATGCCATCTTGTATTTCCTTGTCAATAATTATTGGACATGGTGAAGATTTCTCCCCACGTAGTCATGAACATCGTCATCCGTGAACGATGCGCGCCAGCAGCTCAATGAGACGGACTATTGAGCATTTATGGTTCTGTTCTTCAGATAAAGTCAGCGCAGATTAATTTGTCGGGTCATTGGCAGATTCCAGAAAGGGAAGGCAGAGACAGTCATTAGTATTCGCCATGCACGCTGATCTTCATTACCTGTTGCCTGCATCTCAGACCTCTATGAGTGGTGCCACGAGTCATTGGGTTCTTGTTGGAGCACTGTACTCGTGTGAGAGACACCCTCCCGGTATCCCAGGCCTCTATGAGTGGTGCCACGTGTCATTGCTTTCTTGTTGGAGCACTGCACTCGTGTGAGAGACACCCTTCGGGTATCCCAGGCCTCTATGAGTGGTGCCACGTGTCATTGCTTTCTTGTTGGAGCACTGCACTCGTGTGAGAGACACCCTTCGGGTATCCCAGGCCTCTATGAGTGGTGCCACGTGTCATTGCTTTCTTGTTGGAGCACTGTGCTCGTGTAAGAGACACTCGATAAGAAAACAAGTTGCTACGGTTCCAAGAGCGTACCAGTGGAGTCGGACCGGTCTGACCAGGACGCGTGCCAGTTGAGTCGGACCGGTCTGCCCAGGACGCGTACCAGTGGAGTCGGACCGGTCTGACCAGGACGCGTACCAGTGGAGTCGGACCGGTCTGACCGGGGCGCGTACCGTGGAGTCGGACCGGTCTGACCGGGCAGAGTCGGCTGGGTTGAGTCTCCTGTGTGAACACTTCCCATGTATAGACACGAGTCTCTTCAAACAGGCCCGAGATTCGCCACCGCTCGATATTACATTGTGAGTGACGAATTAATTAGCTATGCATATATCGTACATGAAAATTATCATCTCAATTGCTAACTTATTACCAGGAATTAAATTATCCGAGTGCATGCTTATTCAAGAGTAGATGGGCTATGCGGTTGAGGTAGGTACAAGTACATGCATAGGATGAAGCGAGATACATATCGAGATACGAGATACAGCGGGACCCCGCTGCACGTACCGGATCCACATCACGCCAGTAGTGCAGTACGCTAGTGTTTTGCTGCGTGTGCGTGACACCATGACAATTGGACGACGGTTGATCCAGTGGCAGATGGCCTGGTTTGAATGACGGTTGATCCAGTGGCATGTGACCGGGTCATTGGACGACGGTTGATCCAGTGACAAGTGACCTGGTCATTGGACGATGGTTGACCCAGTGACAGGTGACCTGGTCATTGGACGATGGTTGACCCAGTGACAGGTGACTTGGTCATTTGACGACGGTTGATCCAGTGACAGGTGACCTGGCCTTTTGACGACAGTTGATCCAGTGGCAGATGACCTGGTCATTGCGGCGCCGGTGGTGTGGGCGGTCGGGCCACCTAGCTGGTGTCGGGGCTGGACGCAAGTGCCCAAGAGGTTCAGCGCCCTACCCGACCATCATTATCGTCTGGTTGTGGAATCTGACCAGTACACACATCGTTCGTGTGACCTCGTGCGGCTGTGTGTGGCCACCATGGAAGATAGACGGGAACAGGACACCGTTGACGAAGAAAACCAAAGCGACCATGCTGGGTGAAGAGAAGCCTGCATTTCGCTTTTTTCTGGTGCCCCGACTGCCCCAAGGATTGCCGCAGGATTCGGCGATTATCACACTGGCGGTAGTCGAGACGATTAATATATCAAACGTTTCCAGTGTATCTTGTACTGCCCATGCTGTCTCTGATGTGGGCCGCACAATATCCGCTGCCTATTTCCATAGGGTGAGTTGTGTACCCGACCTCGATGGTCAAGATTATGTTGTCTCCGCTGTCGTCGGTAGAAATATCGTAGCTACTGTTCAAGTTATCTGTTCAACTTGCTCCCAAGCTCTCGGTGATCTTGAACGGATTAAAGTGAAATCATTGCACCAGCCCCCTGGTCGATCAATTGCCGAACACATTGCTATCCTTAACCCTTGCGGTCAGATCCTCACACCCTGTCTCGGTGGAGTGTTCTTAAAATCGAACTTCCAAACTAGGCGTTGCGCGAAAACGAACGCGACACCATCGGAAAGTTCTCGACGAATAGGATAAAAAAATAGGACTACTTGTTGTAGTCGGTCTGGTCGCGTTCACTGCATGGTTGCGTCACCATCCAGTATATTTACCCCAACCGGCGGTGTATGGAACTGAAATCGGTGGTGAGGCGCCTTACCGAGCGTGCTCACCACCAGGCCCATTTATACAGCTGACGGTGAACAACAATCATATCACTGACTCACAAGTCATAGACCACCTAAGATGTACTGAGGTCACAGCTAGCAACCTCCATGATGCCACTGTGGTCAGCTCCCTCCATGTCCTTGCTACCAACACAAACTTCAACTTGGACAACACTGAAAACTACAACCAACCATTCACCATGCAGGAATTTAACCTTGTCATTAACAAGTTGGGCAGCACGTCAGATGGGTTGGACGACATTCACTACCAATTGTTCGAACACCTGAGCAAAAAATATTTAGCATATCTACTGACGGCCATTAACGATACGTATCTACAAGCCACCTCTTTTGCCAAATTGCTGGAGCGCGCTCTGTGTTGCTGCAAAGTCGCGAATAAATCCATTCAAAAGCCACCCGGCACAGTGCTGCTTCCTGTCGAATCAATAAGACAAGAGCCGAGATAAGTGCAAACTCGCTCCACTTAGCATACAAATTGCCACACTGAAAAAATATACCTGAGAACAGCGAGTGAACCCGAAGCCTGCATGGTGTGAATGCAGAGTGAACCCCTATCTGCAACATGCTTTGACCCTCAGTGGGCGAGTAGATTTTACCTGGACTATCGGGTAATTGTACCCACACAAGGCGAGCTGGCTTTTGTATCTAATCTTCCCAGCCGGGTAACACCACGAACAAAACCGTTCTACGGCGCCATTTTTACGCGCTATCTGTGAGTTAACCCGCACCTGGTAAGTACCACAATTCGCAATACTTTTTGTCTTTTTGTAAAGGAGAAAATTCCACATGCTTCCCGCGGGTTAATCTGTACAACTTCTGATCCACATACACTTGACCATGGCCTTCCGCAGAGTAATGTGGTGTCTCTTACCCTCTTCCTTATCGCCATCAATGATATTTTTTTCTGACATTATAGATTACTATTATATTACAGTAATATATTAATATTACTGATTGATTATCCATCCGTTCGCTACTCGATGTTTGCGGACGACCTCGCACTTTGGTGTTCCCGGCCAACGGTTGGCGAATCGTTCACCATCGTGCAAGGAGCTTTGAACCGTTGTATTAGTTGGTGTGAGAAGTGGGGCTTTTTTCTTTCTGCGCCTAAGTCTGCTACCGTGATATTTAAGTGTAGTCGCAGGCCGCGCAAGACGAGCCTGTTAAAACTGGGAAATCAACACCTACCCATAGTGAGTTCTCATAAATGTCTAGGGATAACGCTAGACAGCGGTATATCCCTTCAAAAACATATAGAAGATGTGCGGAATCGGTCGGTCCCGGGTCAACATTCTAAAGTGTCTTTCAGACAGAACCTGCGGCTCTGATCGTAAAACCTTAACCACCCTTTATATCGCCTTAATTAGGTCGGCCCTTGAATATAGCTGCTTTATACTATTGGCTGTTATATTCTTTATAATCCTTTGTTGCCCTTCCTTGGGAAAGCGCCTCGAAACCGTTCAATCGTCCTGCATTAGCATTATAACTGGTGCATTCAGAACCAACCCAATTTGGGCCCACCAAGCTGATGCAAATTTACCCGCACTCTCAGGCCGTCGTTTATTTATCATTTTCCGGTACTATTACAAGGTCATGAGCATTTACACTGACCAGAGTGCAGCAATGTGCCAATCAGATACCCTCTCTTGACACCAAAGGCCGGTTTTGCTACCTATCATATGCCGCCCTACCTAGTGCATTTACCTCTTTATGCGTGCATTCCAGCGCACAGTACCGCCACTGAATATGCAGATCACTACCTAATTACTCTTGGGAGTGCAAACATTGATTTTCTTCAGTCCTTGATTTATTGGTGACCAGAAATACTACATAGATGCACATGAAAGCAATGCATTAGGAAGCTTAGCAAGGATGCAAAGGTGCAGAATGACAACAAAGGTTCACAATTGTATCGATATACTGGGTATGCTAGAACTGCAATATGCCAACCAGGAATGTCAAATCAGTCTGCCTACAGAACATACCAATTTGTGTCACAACATGCTTTAGTTGCTAAAAGTGAATGTATGATAAAATGTCAAAGACAACAGCATCGATGTAGACACGGTTTTCAAATTGCGGGGGGGACAAACCAGGGACGCGATAAGTTTGGAGAGGATAGAGGGGTAGCTCGCCTAACCCCCTCACCTCCAAAAAAGAATCGTTGGATTTAGCCAATTAATTTTCAATGGCTGGCTTTCAGATTTACAGTTGTAAAATTAGTATTTTGGGGACAAAAGGTTCCACCAAAATTAGCAAGTTTCACTCCTTATCACTGCCTATGAACATTTAACTTTATGTCGTATATGCTGGGCCAGATTTTACAATCACCATAGAGCAATGATGTAAGCACGTTAAACGTTGCCCTCTTGTAGCAGGAAAACAGAAAATATTGTGGATGTTGGATGATGTTGTTGTAAATATGGACATACAATAACCTTTCCCATGTTTTCCAGTTTTACGGGGACATATTTCGATGCAATGACAACCAGGGTCGATAAAGGGTGTGGCACTGCGGGCGTATGCCCCCCACATGGAAGGCAGCGTCCCTCCGGCCGGGAAAAGGCGCCCCTCTGAAAAGGTACCAGTGTATCCGCTCGAATTTTTCAGCCAGAGGCGCCCTTGTGAAGGAAAAAGGCACCCCTTGGAAGGAAAGGCACCCCTTCGGGAAGGACCGAGTGCAATCCAGTCTAATTATCAGCCAGAGGCTTCCAGGTGCTTTCGCAGTGGCGCCGCTCCAAAGAAATTGCGCCCCTCCAGACAAGTGCCCACATGACAATTCCTAGATCTACCCCTGATTACAACATTGCTCTCTCGCGGTTGTGAACTCCGGCTGCTTATACAATCGTGCGCATTCACGTGTGGCTTCTCTTGGAAATTTGACAACTTCCGTTGAACCATGAAGACGCAAGCGGACAATTTGAAAAAGTGATATATTTTATATGTCCGGAACAGCAATCTGGCAGTGTAAATTAAACGCCAGCGATGAGAGCGCCGTCCAAGCAGGTTATGACGGATTTCTTGGGAGAGCTCCAAGTCATATAGGATATGAGTGCCTGCTATCACAACGGCTGCAAACAAAAATATATTTGATCCTCCTATTCCTATTGCACTGAATAATTGTACATATACCGGACCTTCGACGCCTTCGAAATTATTTCGATATCTCAGCATTCTGATACCGTACGGCAAGCCACGTCGAATGACACCCACATAATGCAAATTGAAGCCATAGCGACGAAACGCTAGAACTTTGCAAAAATTATAACTAACCTTTTACCCTGAGGCTTGACCTGACATGTCCCGGGTTGAAATGTTACTGGAGGGTTGCCCACAGGCTATCTCTTGATACCAAACACTTGGGGAAGATACCACACCAATTGATACCAAGCACTTGATACCAAACACTTGCTTTCGGAGAAAACGAAGAAACGCGGGCGATTGAAGAAAATAGTTCGACCTTTGATTTTGAAAATTAAGGTGATTTCTGAATAGTTTGCAAGAGTAACTGACAGCACATCGAATGACACCCACTTGATGAAAATTGAAGACATAGCGACGAGGTGTGAGGACTTCGAGCAATTTAAGCTAACCTTCGATCTTCTGGTTTGACATTGACATGTCCTGGTTTGGAATGATAATCGAGGTTCACCACAGGCTATTTATTGCTTGATACCAGATGTGGGTAGGTTAGGGCGAATAAAAAAAATGCAAGTCAACCAAAGAAGTTGATTTGACCTATGACCTTTGCAATTAGTTAGATTTTGCAACATTATACTACGGCACAGTGAGTGAGTGATTGGGGTTTTAGGGCGCATCTATGCTACGGCACAAGCCACGTCGAATGACACCCACGTGGTGCAAATTGAACACATAGCGACGAACCGCGAAGACTTCGAAAAAATCAATCTAGCCTTTGTCAAACCTTGAGGTTTGACTTCACATATCCCGGCTTCAAAATGTTACTCGAGGGTTCACCATGGGCTATCGCTTGATAGTGAATCAGGGTAGGCTTGGGTACAAAACAAAAATGCGAGGCGACAGAAGAAATCAGCTTGAATCAGACCCGTGGAGATTATTACGAATTATAAATTTTCTGACACCGCACAACAAGCGACGTGGAATGACATTCATTTTCTGCAAATTGAAGCCATAGGGATGAAACGCGAGGTTATCGAAGAACTCAGTATATACCTATGACCTTGACATGTCCCGGTTTGAAATGGTACTCGAGTGGTGGTAACCGGACAAATGTACGTAAAGCAAATGTACGTATGGCAATTGTACGTAAGCGCAGATGTACGTATGGCTAATGTACGTAAGCGCAAATGTACGTATTGCAAATGTACGTATGCGCAAATGTACGTATGCGCAAATGTACGTAAGCGCAAATGTACGTATGCGCAAAAGTACGTATGCGCAAATGTACGTAAGCGCAAATGTACGTATGCGCAAAAGTACGTATGCGCAAATGTACGTAAGCGCAAATGTACGTATGCGCAAATGTACGTATGCGCAAATATACGTAAGCGCAAATGTACGTATGCGCAAATGTACGTATGCGCAAATGTACGTAAGCGCAAATGTACGTATGCGCAAATGTACGTATGCGCAAATGTACGTATGCGCAAATGTACGTAAGCGCAAATGTAGGTATGCGCAAAAGTACGTATGCGCAAATATACGTAAGCACAAATGTACGTATGCGCAAAAGTACGTAGACGCAAATGTACGTAAGCGCAAATGTACGTATGCGCAAAAGTACGTATACGCAAATGTACGTAAGCACAAGTGTACGTAAGCGCAAACGTACCTAAGCGCAAATGTACGCAAGCGCAAATGCACGTATGCGCAAAAGTACGTAAGCGCAAATGTACGTATGCGCAAATGTACGTATACGCAAAAGTACGTAAGCGTAAAGGTACGTATGCGCAAAAGTACGGAAGCGCAAATGTACGTATGCGCAAAAATACGTATACGCAAATGTACGTAAGCGCAAATGTACGTATGCGCAAAAGTACGTAAGCACAAATGTACGTAAGCGCAAAAGTACGTAAGAGCAAATGTATGTAAGTACAGCTTTACGTAACCCAGGTGATTCTAGGACAAATGTACGTATGGCAGATGTACGTACGCAAATGTACGCAAGCAAATGTACGTAAGCGCAGATGTACGTATGGCAATTGTACGTAAGCGCAGATGTACGTATGGCTAATGTACGTAAGCGCAAATGTACGTATGGCAAATGTACGTATGCGCAAATGTACGTATGCGCAAAAGTACGTATGCGCAAATGTACGTAAGCGCAAATGTACGTATGCGCAAAAGTACGTATGCGCAAATGTACGTATGCGCAAATGTACGTAAGCTCAAATATACGTATGCGCAAAAGTACGTAAAATGTACGTATGCGCAAAAGTACGTATGCGTAAATGTACGTAAGCGCAAATGTACGTATGCGCAAAAGTACATATGCGCAAATGTACGTATACGCAAAAGTACGTATGCGTAAATGTACGTAAGCGCAAATGTACGTATGCGCAAAAGTACGTAAGCGCAAACGTATGTAAGCGCAAGTGTACGTAAGCGCAAACGTACCTAAGCGCAAATGTGCGCAAGCGCAAATGCACGTATGCGCAAAAGTACGTAAGCGCAAATGTACGTAAGCTCAAAAGTACGTTTGCGCAAATGTACTTAACCTCAAAAGCACGTAAGGGCAAATGTACGCAAATACAGCTTTACGTAATCGAAATGTATGAAAGCGCACGTGTACGTATGTGTACATGTACGTATGTGTAAATGTACTTGAGCGCGAATGTACGTAAGTGCAAATATACGTATTCGCAAAAGTATGTATAGGGGCATTTGCCCGTATGTGCAATTATACGTAACTGCAAATTTACGTGATAGCAAATATATGAAAATACAGTGTTAGGTAACCCAAATGTCTCAAAGCGCAAATGTACGTAAGCGCGAATGTACGTATGCGCAAACGTACGTATGCGCAAATGTACGTAAGCGCAAATGTACGTATGCGCAAATGTACGCATGCGTATGCGTACGTATGCGTATGCGCAAAAGTACGTATGCGCAACGTACATTTAAGCATACGTACGTATGCGCAAAAGTACGTATGCGCAAATGTACGTAAGCGCAAATGTACGTATGCGCAAAAGTACGTATGCGCAAATGTACGTAAGCGCAAATGTACGTATGCGCAAAAGTACGTATGCTTAAATGTACGTACGCGCAAAAGTACGTATGCGCAAATGCACGTAAGCGCAAATATACGTATGCGCAAATGTACGCAAGCGCAAATATACGTATGCGCAAAAGTACGTATGCTCAAATGTACGTATGCGCAAATGTACGTAAGCACAAAGGTACGTAAGCGCAAATGTACGTAAGCGCAAATGTACGTAAACGCAAATGTACGTATGCGCAAAAGTACGTATGTGCAAATGTAGGTATGCGCAAAAGTACGTATGCGCAAATATACGTATGCGCAAAAGTACGTAAGCGCAAATGTAGGTAAGCGCAAGTGTACGTAAGCGCAAACGTGCCTAAGCGCAAATGTACGCAAGCGCAAATGCACGTATGTGAAAAAGTACGTAAGCGCAAATGTACGTAAGCTCAAAAGTACGTATGCGCAAATGTACGTAACCGCAAAAGTACGTAAGGGCAAATGTACTGAAATACAGCTTTACGTAATCGAAGTGTATCAAAGCGCACGTGTACGTATGTCTACATGTACGTATGTGTAAATGTATTTGAGCGCGAATGTACGTAAGTGCAAATGTACGTATTCGCAAAAGTATGTATAGGCAAATGCCCGTATGCGCAATAGTACGTAACCGCAAATTTACGTGATATCAAATATACGGAAATACAGCGTTAGGTAACCCAACCCAGTTTGAAAGCGCACGTGTACGTAAGCGCAAATGTACGTAAGCGCGAACGTACGTATGCGATAAAGTACGTATGCGCAAATGTACGTAAGCGCAAATGTACGTATGCGCAAATGTACGTATGCGCAAAAGTACGTATGCGCAAATGTACGTAAGCGCAAATGTACGTATGCGCAAAAGTACGTATGCGCAAATGTACGTAAGCACAAATGTACGTATGCGGAAATGTACGTATGTGCAAATGTGCGTAACCGCAAAAGTACGTAAAAGCAAATGGATGTCAGTACAGCTTTACGTAACCCAAGTGTATGAAAGCGCACGTTTACGTATGCAATATGTACGTATGCGCAAATGTACGTAAGCGTAAATGTAGGTAAGCGCAAAAGTACGTAAGCGCAAATGTACGTAAGTGCAAATGTACATATGCGCAAATGTACGAAAACGCAAATTTATGCATGCGCAAATGCATGCAAGCGCACATGTACAAAAGCGCAAATGTACGTGTGCGCAAATGTACGTATGCGTAAAAGTACGTAATTGCAAAGGTACGCAAGCGCAAATTTACGCATGCGCACAAGTATGTAAGCGCAAATGCCCGTATGCGTAAAAGTACGCAAGCGCAAAAGTACGTATGCGCAAAGGTACGTAAGCGTAAAAGTATGTATGCGCAGATGTACGTAACCGCAAAAGTACGTAAGGGCAAATGTATGTAAATACAACTTTACGTAATCGAAGTGTATGAAAGCTCACGTATACGTATGTGTACATGGACGTATGTGTAAATGTACTTGAGCGCAAATGTACGTAAGTGCAAATGTACATATTGGCAAAAGTATGTATAGGCAAATGCCCGTATGCGCAATTGTGCGTAACCGCAAGTTTACGTCATAGCAAATATATGAAAATGCAGCTTTAGGTAACCGAAATGTCAGAAAGCGCACGTGTACGTATGAGTAAATGTACGTAAGCGCAAATATACTTATACGCAAATGTACCGAAGCGCAAATGTACATAAAATGTAAGACTATGTAAGCACAAATGTACGTATGCGCAAAGGTATATATGCACAAATGTATGCATGCACGCAACAACAAAATTACATGAGAAAAACGTATGCATATTCAGTTATACGTAACCAAAATGTATGAAAACGCAAGTGTAAGTAAGCACAAATGTACGTATGCTCAAATGTAGGTAAGCGCAAATGAACCCATACGCAAATGCACGTTAGCACAAATGTACATACATGCGCAAGACAGGTGTGCAAGCACAAATGTAAGTACCCACAAATGTGCCTATGTGTAAAGTTACGCATGCGCACCTGTCGCCTACACCACTCACGTGCCCTCACCACGCCTGCCGACCTTTGTCACCTCAAGACGGCCTTGAGTCATCTCAACATGCCCGACTTTCACCGGGCCGTCGCCTGGTACGCCGTCGCCATCGGCTTGTTCGGGCCCTCCGTGCACCTGAATATCTCAACCCCACAGAACACCAGTGGGATCCAGGGCGATCCTGTCAGAACCAGCACCTCACGGTCCACAGATGTTATTTGGCCCTCGCCATCCTCTGGCCTCTGGCGAGGCTGAGTGGGCCCCACGAAAAATATAAGGTGGTTCGAATCCCAGTGACCTCAGCAGTGGCGTATCAATGATTTAGTCTAGTGGGAGGGACGAACACCTGAAGAGCCCTACCTACTGACGGACCGTGTTTATAACACATACACACACACACACACGCACCGTTTTTTCTTTCTTTTTCCATTTTTTCCCCCTAAATCTTTAGCGGAGAGAAAGTGCCATCTGCTAGAGATTGCTACGTTAAAGAAGGAATTACGTTAATCCGGCTTATGTGACATCCGGTTATATCAACTAGTCAAGAAAGGAGAGACGCCGTCAAACAAGAAACATGGCGTAGAGACGATACACGCATGGCATACAGGTACATGTGCAGACATACATACATACAGACACTCATAACAGGGTCATTCTTTGAAAACTCGTCACCTCGATAACACAGCACCACCTGGGATTCCCATGCAAGTTTGTGTATGGGGTTGTCTAGGCCCGAGAACACGAATCTGAGGTTTTTAGGTCCCTAGGTCTAACGGTTATTGCGTCACGATGACGTCATATGCTGACTTTGTTTTGCTCATTGCAAATTTCAATGCGATATAACTCAGAGGTTGATCATTATTTTTCAATTCTGTAAAATGTTTTGTAAAGCAGACGTAGTATGGTATTGCATAATATTTTTTATGAATTTATACATCCGTGTTTTATTATTTTTTACGTTATATATTTTATATAATATCATTTTTCGAAAAATGTATAAGTGTCGATTTTCGAAAAACATCCATATTCTGATTCTCCGTGCAATTCTGTATAAGAAACAATCAAAGACAGAATGGGCGCACCCCTGGAACACCGTCAGAAAAATCGTTATAACATAGCACAGGCCTCTGTCCTGGCTGTTGCAGCAGCGCTATGCACAATGCAACTATGGGCGAGAACCTCGCTGCTGGATGCCATCCAGGGTGGGGGTAGGGTTCAGGTTTGCGGTGGGCTGCGTCGGTCATCTCCAATCAGCAGCGTATGTATTTAGTGGGGGGGCTGGGGGGCAATGCGCCGCAGTGTTTATACGGTGGGAATTTCCGGCTGTCCAAGAATAATCAAGTTGCGACTGCAGTCGATAATGGCATAGAATGACATAGCAGCACAGAACAATTCAAAACGCGCTGCATTTCATGAAATTTCTAAAATATACATCCGGTTTTACGTAACCTGTCACTAATTCTTCTGAATGTAGACCATATACACAGCGGTCTGTGAGCAGGCACGTAGCCAGGAACTCTGTCAGGGGGGCATCTCACGAAAAGGGCCCAAGGTCAGCTCCAAAAGGGCACCAAACCTTCCTTGGCGGCGGAAGTGTTGCTGACTGGGGGTGGGGGGGGGGGGAGCGATGTCGGTGAGCGCGCCCGTGTGGCGGATGTGTTGCTGAGCGGGGCGGAGGGTAGGGGTTGGGAAGCCGTGCCTGGCTTGCCCATACTCTCGCAAAATCGCTACAGATCTAGTATAAGCTGCTTCCTTCAGGGGGGGGCATGCCCCCTGGCTGCCCCCTGGCTATGTCACTGTCTGTGAGAGATGCGAAATGACCGTACTGCACGTACAATTCGATCACTGTCGTAAAAACGCGGGTCTAGGCGAGGCCGCATAGCACGTAATACGAGCGTCATGGAAACACGAGCGTCTTGACAACGGAGACGCGATTCGCACGATGAGATGTAGCGGCGTCGTTGTTGGGGTCTGACATGCTAGTTAGTCGTCAGTAGCCTTCGGTGCTGTGTGTAACATTGGTGAGGCTTCGCAAGCGAATGAAGAATGGCACACAGGGTGTTAGTGGCAACATTTTGTGCGAATCCTTTCAATTCACACCCAAAGCATAAGAGGTCAGGTTTGAGACCACTAACCCAGGAATACATCGACAAACATCCCAGTATTACAGGTGTGTTGCATCCAGGGGCAAGCCTTTGCACCACATGCAGGAAGCAAGTGCCGTGGAAAGATCAGCAAATTGCAGATCCCTCACAGCCCAGCACATCAGGTGCTCAGCATAGTCGGTCCCAGAGCTCGACACAGGATACCGCTGAAGCCGAAACATCGTCATCGTCGTCACCCTCACGACCAGCAAGTGATGTCTCTCCCGACAGACAACAAGCCACTGACGATCTTCGCCGTATTATGTCGGCGGTTGGAGAAACGCGAATCCGCACAGGTAATTTCAGTGCTATATACTAATATTACACATACGTCACGCATATCTTTGTAAAACATAGAGCTCAGTTGTAATGGTTGTAAAAGAAGCACTGGCGGCCGCAGGGGGGGGCAACGGGGCCATGCCCCCTTTGGCTCCGAAAGGGGGGCCATCGTGTCTTTTGCCCCCCCTTTGGTTCAGGAGGCGCCCTCTCGGATCGCCTCGGCGCCCCTGGCGCCCTCTCGGATCGCCTCGGCGCCCTCTCGAATCCACCCGGCGCCCTCGCCAGGCACGCTTCCCACGCCCCCCCAGGATCGGAGAGCGGCGCCCTCTCGGATTCACCCGGCGCCCTCGTCAGGGACGCTTCCCACCCCCCACCCCCCAGGATCGGGGAGAGGCGCCCTCTCGGATTCACCCGGCGCCCTCGTCAGGGACGCTTCCCACCGCCCCCACCCCCCTTCCAGGATCGAAGAGCGGCGCCCTCGTCAGGGACGCTTGCCACCCCCCTAGGATCGGAGAGCGGCGCCCTCTCGGATCGCCTCGGCGCCCTCTCGAATCCACCCGGCGCCCTCGCCGAGTTGGCCCCCCCCCCCCTTTATCGGCGGTCTGCGGCCGCCAGTGAAAAGATGGGTCACTAGATTATTAAATGCATTCGAAATACTTTTCAATTTCAACATCGAGGCCTAAATTGTGATAAAATGTGGCAAGCCGTAACCAGACCAGATTGGAATTGTGGGTCCAGGGGGATCATTCCCGATTGATAACACTGGTGAGACTATTGTATTTCTTTCAGGTGGGCTTTCTGAAAGCCAACGCCAAAAGAAGGCCAGACAGAAGTTTGACTCAGCGAAAAAGGGAATGAAGCGACGCCTATCGAAAACGTATCAGGTAGAGATAAACGAGCCGGAAGCCGAGGAAAAAGTAAGCGATTTAGAACTCTATGAGAGCATGATGGAGGAACTAGTAGCCAAATTCAAGGACCCAAGCACCTCGTACGCAATGAAGCTTCAAATTTTGACATTGTCGCCATTTACCATGTACAAAACGGCTGCAAAGTTCGGTGCCCCCATGTACATGGTGCGAAAAGCTCGGGAAGTGAAAGCGACGCATGGAATTTTGGGCACAACTGACAGGAAACTGTCGATTGCTGCTCTCTCCCAGAATAAAAAAGACGAGGTCATTAATTTCTACCAGCAGGACGACATCAGTAGACCACTACCAGGACAGAAAGACGTGGTCAGTGTGCGATGTCAGGATGGCATAAGGCGAACTTACCAGAAGAGACTGGTCCTTTCGAATTTGAGAGAAGCCTACCACCAATACAAGGAGCAAACTCCTCAGCCTGTTGGGTTCTCCACATTCGCTAGTCTGCGACCACCTTGGTGCGTGCTAGCCGGCGCTAGCGGGACGCATTCAGTTTGCGTATGCATTCATCATCAAAACCCGAAATTGATGGTTCAAGCCATACGTCACGATTTGTCTGTCGTTGATCTGATGAAGAAAGTTGTTTGCTCCGTGGAAAACGAAGAATGTATGTTTCGGCAATGTGACAAGTGTCCCGGAGTCAACGAGCTCAGGAATTTTCTGACCAGTATGCCGAGTTTGGCAGAGACTGACGAAGTGGAATTTAGACAGTGGATCAGCACGGATCGAACCACGATGGTAAACATGACGCAGACCGTTGAAGATTTTATCGAGGGGCTTACTAATGCCATATCAAAGCTAACCAGGCACCACTATACAGCGCGCGTACAGAATGACTTTCTAAAAGCTCTGAAAGGACAACTACCCGAGGATGAGGCCATCATCTCTGGAGATTTTTCCGAAAACTACACCTTTCTGGTGCAAGATGCAGTACAAGGCTACCATTGGGAGAACGCACAGGCCACTGTCAATCCATTCGTCGTTACAACGCGAGTCCCAGACGGGTCACTGCAAACCAAAAGCTATTGCGTCATAAGTGACGATCTGCACCACAATACAGCCTCAGTTTACGCGTTCCAAACAAAGGTTCTGGAACGGACGAAATCCGAGAATGAAAATGTCAGAAAGGTGCATTACTTTACAGACGGCTGTGCAGCACAACACAAGAATAAACATAATATAAGGAACATGTGCCTGCACAAGCAGGACTTCAACGTTGACTGCGAGTGGCATTATTTTGCCACCTGCCATGGAAAAGGGGTGGATGTCTCCCACCGTGTGCGACGGCGTGGGTGGGACCGTGAAACGCCTGACGGCAAGGGCAAGCATTCAGCGGCCAGACGGAGACCAGATATTGACCCCGGAAGCTATGTTTAACTTCTGCTGGACACACATATCAGGTACTGTTCCTAATTGCAAAAATCATTTTTTATTAGCACCACCTAGCGCCATTTTTCGCAATTTTCTGTCGGATTCTAATTTTCGCGGGATTTTGGGTATTCAGGGCACATCAGCTCAATATACCTAAGCCTTCACTGGTTACCCAGGATCAACAACTGGTCTTTATAAACAAATAAATAGTCCGTTCACTATGACACCCGTCAAAAGGGCGAATGAAAGTAGCGCATTTCTCGGGTCATGGCCCCTTCCCCTTGGGCCCCGAAGGCACCCAAGCGAGCTGTTGAGCACGTGTTTCAACATAGGTCATCACGTAACATTGGAACTCTGGGGGTCCTCCGAGCAACCGGTCAGGACCCCGGGCCGACGTGAAGGGCCCGTCTAACGATGAAAGGGGTGCGGAGCTGATGCGGAGGATCCCGAGCCGGTGAAGAGGGTTCATGAGTCGACGGAGAGTGCCCACGGACAGACGTTGAAGGCCTTGGCTGGGCCAACGTGAAGGCTTCCATGCTGGCGGAGGGAGCCCCGGGTTGTTTGAAGGACCCCGAACAGCGCATTAGTCACACGTACCTTTGCACTTGCGTCTGCGCTTACATAAGCCTGTCGTACATTTGCGCTACGTACATTTGCTTACGTATGTCTGCCATACGTACATTACGTATTTCTGCCATATGCACATTTGCTAAGGTACATTTGCTTACGTACGTCTGTCATGCGTACATTTTCTTTTGTGCATGTATCCCAGAATCGCGCTTGCCTATATCTGCGCTCATGTACTTTTTCACATTCAACTTTTTTTCCACGTATATATCCGCTTACTCATATTTCTGATTGCGTCCTGTTGTACTTACGCAAATTCCTGTGTGCTTACGCGCATTTGTCATCTGTGTTTTTCTGCTTGCGTACCCTTCAATTGACGTGCATTTTCGTTCGCATACATTTCCGCTTACGCGTACGTACGTCCATTCTCGCTTAAGTACATTTGTCATCCGTACACTTGCACTTATGAACATTTGGGCTACACAAATTTGCAATGGCGTACGTTTGCTCTTACGGACTTTACCTTGACGGACATTTGCGCTTCCGTACATTAGTAATTACATATATTTGTCATACGGGCATTTCCATTTACGTGCATTTACATTTACACTTAGGTTACGTAATGCTGTATTTACACACATTTGCTCTTACGTACTTTTGCGCTAAATTACATGTGCATACGTGCATTTGCTCTCACGTACATTTCCGTATACGTACCTTTGCGCTTACAAACACCTGCACTTATGCACATTTGCACATACGTACATTTGCAATTACGTACATATCCGCATACGTAAACGTGCGCTTTCATACACTTGGGTTACGTAAAGCTGTACTGACATACATTTGCTTTTACGTACTTTTGCGGTTACATACATTTGCGCATACGTACATTTGTGCATACGTTCTCTTGCGCTAAAGTACACTTGTGCATACGTACCTTTGTGCTTACGTACATTTGCGCTTACATACATTTGCGCATACGTACATTTGCGCTTACGTACCTTTGCGCTTACATACATTTGCGCATACGTACTTTTGCGCATACGTACATTTGCGCTTACCTACATTTGCGCATACGTACTTTTGCACTTACGTACATTTGCGCTTACGTACTTTTGCGCTTACGTATATTCGCGCTTACGTACATTTGAGCTTACGTGCACGTGCGCTTTCAGACATTTGGGTTACATAAAACTGTATTTCCATATCTTTGTTATCACGTAAATTTCCGGTTAAGTACAATTGCGCATACGGGCATTTGCCTATACATACTATTGCGAGTACGTACATTTGCACTTACGTATATTTCCGCTCAAGTATATTTACACATACGTACATGTACATATACGTACACGTGCGCTTTCGTACACTTCAATTACGTAAAGTTATATTCGCGTACATTTGCACTTACGTACTTTTGCGGTTACGTACTTTTGCGCAATACGTACATTTGTGCTTACGTACATTTACGCATACGTACTTTTGCGCATGCGTACTTTTGCGCATATGTACATTTTCGCTTACGTACATTTGCGGTTACGTACATTTGCGCTTGCGTACATTTGCGGTTACGTACATTTGCGCTTGCGTACATTTGCGCTTAGGTACGTTTGCGCTTACGTACACTTGCGCTTACGTACATTTGCGCTTACGTACTTTTGCACATACGTACATTTGCGCATACGTACTTTTGCGCTTACGTACATTTGCGCTTACGTACATTTGCGCATACGTACTTTTGCGCATACGTACATTTGCGCATACGTACTTTTGCGCATAAGTACATTTGCGCTTACCTACATTTGCGCATACGTACTTTTGCACATACGTACATTTGCGCTTACGTACTTTTGCGCTTACGTATATTCGCGCTTACGTACATTTGCGCTTACGTACACGTGCGCTTTCAGACATTTGGGTTACATAAAGCTGTATTTCCATATCTTTGTTATCACGTAAATTTCCGGTTAAGTACAAATGCGCATACGGGCATTTGCCTATACATACTATTGCGAGTACGTACATTTGCACTTACGTACATTTCCGCCCAAGTATATTTACACATACGTACATGTACATATACGTACACGTGCGCTTTCGTACACTTCAATTACGTCAAGTTGTATTCGCGTACACTTGCCCTGACGTACTTTTGCGGTTACGTACTTTTGCGCAATACATACATTTGTGCTTACGTACATTTACGCATACGTACTTTTGCGCATACGTACTTTTGCGCATATGTACATTTGCACTTACGTACATTTGGGGTTACGTACATTTGCGCTTGCGTACATTTGCGGTTACGTACATTTGCGCTTGCGTACATTTGCGCTTAGGTACGTTTGCGCTTACGCACACTTGCGCTTACGTACATTTGCGCTTACGTACTTTTGCGCATACGTACATTTGCGCATACGTACATTTGCGCTTACGTACATTTGCGCTTACGTACATTTGCGCATACGTACATTTGCCATACGTACATTTGCGCTTACGTACATTAGCCATACGTACATCTGCGCTTACGTACAATTGCCATACGTACATCTACGCTTACGTACATTTGCTTACGTACATTTGCGTACGTACATCTGCCATACGTACTTTTGTCCTTACGTACATTTGTCCTAGAATCCGAGTGGTCACCGCTGGCTATCGATTGATACCAAATTTGGATAGGTTTGAGAGAAAACGAGAAAACAAATGAGGCGATCGAAGGATCAGATCGACCTTTGCCCCTGAACAACAATTCGATTACTTAGCTTTCTGATACCGCATAACAAGCCACGTCGAATGACGTCCATTTGATGGAAATTGAAGCGATAGCAACCGAACCGCGCGTTCGGTCGATATCGCTTTAATATCGCCATCTAATAAATCAAGCTACCTTTAACCTTGAAGCTTAACCTTGACATGTACCGGTTTGAAATGTTACACCATGGTTCATCACGGGATATCGCCTGTGGCCAGATTTGGGCAGGTTTTGGTGAAAACGGAAAAAAGGGAGGCGACTAAAGAAGTCGGTTTGCGTTGGTCCTTGACCATTCAATTGGTAATATGAGACCTATGTAGTTGTTCCAGCGTGTTCAGTGCAAGCAGAAGCATTTGTGGTAATTGATTTGAATGATCATAAACCCGTCGCTGAATGCCAATGCCAATACAAATACGGCTCCGGCGAACTCGTCCCTGAACACGAATGCGAATACGTTAACTTGACGTACGTGCTTAGGGCTGTCCACGACTTTCCTCCATGGTCTTGAATATACCCAAGGACTCCCAGTCACGTTTCCTCAACATATATCAATATATGCACAGGGGAATGCAACCTAAGACTTATAAAGCCTTGCGATAATGCAAATTTGTTGCCTCGCAAAACACAATTTTCCACCCAAGCGAGAACACAAAATGGTCAAGGTTCATGTTATTCAAGAATAGCCTGGAAGCAGACATTTCTAACATCTACTGATTTACCATTCGGAGATTTTGTGACGACAGATAGAATGTGAAGAATGTGAAGATAGAATGTGAAGCTCGTTGATTGGCAAGATCGGCTTCTAGTATTTTCGGTGATTCCCTTGCATATATCTATTGTCACTATATAAATTCAAGCGGTTACGTATGGGTAACTACACGGTGTGTTGTCGCCGCTCACTGCGGCTGGCGTGCTTCCTAAATTTTGGAAAGCACGACTCGCAAAGTGCTGACACGCACCCCGATACTGCACATGTTGTCTTCACGCGCTTTTTGCACATATTGCACAATCTCGTCGGATATCTGATCTTTCCATAGTTATGTGAGGTCGAGTGAATGGGGCTGAATAGGTAATGTTTGATAGATAGACATTGCTGAGTGTGGGGGATGTTGGTGGATGTATTCTTGGGAATTATGGGGGTGGTGTTGGTTGGGGTAAGTAGTGTCTTTTTGCCAGGGTTATGGTATCTTCCCTTTATGGACATCAAATAGGACTTATGCCAGTAGGTGTGTATTATGCAGGTCCCTTTAGGTTGGTCCATGTGTTATTGTTGGAACTTGGACCTTTATGCTTTAGATCACGCTGATAAATTGAGTATTATACTAACAGTGTTTGTACCTAGCAGTGGGTTCAGCACCGACCTTCGGGTATGTGATACTGATGAGATTGGCTATGGTAGCACAATGGGGCATGGTTGGGGGAGTTTGGAATTGTTGAGGAGTGTGTTATGCAATATCAGATAAATGGTGCTAGATAGATAATGATCGCCCAGCCACATCTCGATCGCTGCTTCGATCACTTCCCTGCGACTGGCGAGCTGTTGGAAGTGGTCGATGTTGTCTACCTTGTGGATGACGTGCACGTTGAAAAGTGTTGACTCCATGATCCACTGAAATGCCTTTTTGTCCACTTTATTGACTTGCGCATGTGAGCGTAATGTACTAGATTCTGGTCCAGCTGGCACCGTTCATACTTCGGTTGTATGCTGCCACGCAAACAAAAGTTTTACTCGGACCTTGTCTCGGCGGAAGGTGTCAGCAGCGGTGCTGGCGTCATGTCCGGTAGTGATGAGGGTCACCATTTTCTTGTCCCTCCATGACACCACATCGCACTTGCCATCAGTCACAGAGTAAATCTCCCCGTGTTCGAGCGACTGGGCTGACTGAATTGGTTTTCCGATCGCTATCTCAGGGATTTATTGATTTTTATAACATTTGGTGCTGGCTGCAAGGCATCTGGCACACAGGATAAAACAATAAATCCTCAGCGAATAAATTCACGACAAGAACAAGCATTGAACAACATTGCATAAATGACAATGCAACAATGCAACAATGACTGCATAAATAATGCAAAACCTTCAAATTCCACGCCCTCAAGCCCATGGTTTTCGCTACGGTGTACCGTTTTGTAAATGACGTCGTTGGGAAGGTATTGAAACTAGCCCTAATCATGCAGGATGTAATCACTGAAAACAAGTTTGTAGGAAGAAAATGCACTTAAAAACATCATTATCCCATTTTATATGGGGGCATGGGTGTTGTTTTGTATGCTTATGAGGGGGAATTTGCCCCTTCAATGTTATAATTTAGATATCTAAGCTACCAAATGTCGATGGGTTATCACAAGGGGAAATTCGAGTAGTAGTTTTCCAATCGGAGCCTCCACCTCATATGAACAAGGCGTCCCCTCGTAGAAACCCAACTACGCCGCTTGGAATTTTTCGGCCAAAGGCACCCCACTGGTAGGTTCGAATGCGCCTTGCCATTAGTCAAAGGCAAAACATCGAGTACTCTTGCAGAATATCAATAGCTGTAATGATAATTAAGGACGTTTTACCGAATCTGTTCAGCTTCAGCATTTTACCGTATTTACAGCGTTTTACCGAATCTGCTCTTTTCGGGCTCCGTTCAACCTGCAGTGGTTTAGCATAAACCTGACAGGCTTTGCATAACCTGACAGGCGAATCCAGGGACATTCGGACCATGCTCCCCCACCTCACCCACCTAACGGCCTGATTTTAGGAAGTCAGACTTGTTCGGCATCTTCTCAAATTCTAGACACATTATATAACTAAAATATCGTTTTTTTATGAGGCCTCGGACGTACATTTCCGAAATCCGAGGAACAAACTTTTTTTTTTAAATCCCACCTTCCACCTCCCCAACCAATTGACCGGCTGTATCCGCAAATGCGTCGCGCCATCGAAAGCTCCAGCAGGTATCACCCCTCCGAGAGAAGTGCGCCTCTTGAGGTCTGGTCCGACAAGACCCGCCACTTATACAAAATTTGTGTGCCCCTTGGGTACAAAATCGCCACTGCAGGAGCTGCAGGGTTCCCAATAGCCACTCCCGTCTTCTGTCTGTAGACTGCCAAATCGGAACACATTATTAGTCAAACAATGCTCTAACATGTCACATATGTAGCTTATGCTGAAGCCTGCTGTGTCTGTGTCGTTGTAGTGTCTGTCCAGGGCCTCCAGCCTGCTGTGTATATGTCGTTATAGTGTCTGTCCAGGGCCTCACGCCTGCTGTGTCTCTGTCGTTATAGTGTCTGTCCAGGGCCTCATGCACGCAACTCACCACCTCATCTAAGGGAATATTTCCATACAGGTGAACGACATCCATACTGAAAAACATAGCATGTTCAGGAACTTGATTTTCAGTCCAGAACTGGTCCGGACGACGAAGGAAGTGATCATTGTCGGTCAAGTGAAGTTTAACAAATTTTCAAGAGCTGATTTAAAACCTTTTCTAAAAGCCAAGTTTGTTATTTTGGCCCCCATACGTCGCTATCACTGGTTGAACAGTAACGGTCGGCTTGTGATCTTTGTGTAGTCCATAGAAAACCGGATTTATACTGTGTCTTAGAGTCAGGTCATCAATAATGTTACTCGCCAGGATACCTTTGGACGATTGCCTGAAGATGCGTTTAGTGTGTGCTTCTATTTTTTTCCAGTCGAATCTTTTTCTAGTTTCTCATAATTACCTTCGTCATCTTAGATGGTCTTACCTTCTGAATATAATCTGGGCTATTTAATAACACAAATGCTTTGCATTTGTTGCTAGGCTTAACTACTAAGCTAGTTTCATGCTTTAGCTTCCTGATATATTTTAATTGGGACGGGCTGGTATTAGAAGTGGGCCGTTTGGCTGACTTGTAGATTTTCAGTCCCCAAGTTTTCAAACGTAGTAATTCCTCTTCTACGTCTGCCGACGCTCTAAAAGGCTGCCTCTTGTTCACATCAGAGAACACGTGAAGTCCCTCTGAACAGACTAGAATTCGTAGCTCTGTGGCCACTCTCCTCAGCGAAAGCATGTGTAGTGCCATCACCGACCATGTGTAGTGCCATCACCGACCATGTGTAGTGCAATCACCGACCATGTGTAGTGCCATCACCGACCATGTGTAGTGCCATCACCGACCATGTGTAGTGCCATCACCGACCATGTGATGTGCCATTACCGAACATGTGTAGTGCCATCACCGACCATGTGTAGTGCCATCACCGACCATGTCTAGTGCCATCACCGATCATGTGTAATGCCATCACCGACCATGCTGCCTGGAGCCGGATGCGTACACGATGGTGCACCTGGATTAAGATAACTCGGTCACGCTAACTTGGCTGTTAATGGAGCTGTTAACACGCGCCCTGGAGGGCCTCTGAGAATTACGCGCACTGGAGGGGGGGGGGGGGGCGGATTCCGCCCCCCCCCCCTAAGATCTCGGCTCCTAGTAAAGCTGGAGGAACGAAATTCGCAGGATGGATGGGCACGGTAGTGAACTCTATTGTGTGCAATTTTCGTGACCTTAGGTCAATATCTTCAAGGTCAAATGAGGTCAGATTGGCAAAATTTTCCGGTTTTGCGTGGCTTGGCTTGTCATCGTTATGGATCGCTGTGATTGTGTTTAAATGCTCAAAAATGGGCATCAATGATGTTTTGGACATTACTAATGATGCAATGCAGATGATAGACCCAACATTTGACCTCAGGTCACCTACATAGCACCAGTTTATCAGGTCAGTTACCTGTTCCAGTTACCGGAACCGGCCGCCCGCCCGACTGCTCCGTCGGGCAGCTCGGAGCAATCGGCTTCGTGAAGAAGGGAGTGAAGTACATGAATAAAGTATGGAAACGCAATGACAAACAGTACAAATGACAACCAGTAGTGCATTTATAGCAACATTCCAGTTGATCAAGTTTGGTTCCATTAACCTGTCATGAACTTGACCTGACTTGACCTTAGTGACCTAACATGACCTTGAAACTATACAGCATATCAATATGCATCAAACAAGTCCCTAGTGTTGCCTAGAACACTTCCCTTTTGTCAATATACTGGGAGCGCATCTGCGCCGATTTTTGTGGTCTGGCGCTATAACATTTTTTTACTTTAGCGGCCCCTAACTTGAAAAAGTTTCGGGCGATTTCCATTTTTCTTGTTTTAAACGACGCGCCGTTCATGTTTAAGCAGGTATACCGAAAATCGCGTATATCGACCGGTAAAATCTGCAGTTATTTGCGAAAAACCGGAGGGGTGGGCGGATTTCGCCCCCCCTCCAGTGCGCGTGTTAAGATTTGAAAATTTGTCCTTCCATCTCTTACCATCAGCTAATTGCTCTAAGACCCTCTCAGCATCGCCTAAGAGACGCCCATTAATCTCTGGACTGACAGCATATTTAGGACACTTGGATAGTAACTGTTCACAACTAGAATCTAAACATATTGAAGACAAATTGTTCACCCTTAGCGCTGTGGCAGCCCTGAAGCTAGTTGGATGACGAGGTTGTTGTGGCTCCCCATGCAGACGGTGGTTGGATACTGGGCGGTCCGTTGGCGTTGAGGCAGCACTGGAGCTACCCGGGTGACTTGGCGGCTGCAGCCCTCCATGCAGACCGGTGGCAGAGATTGGCTGATCCGTTGGGGCCGTGGCCCCACTGGAGCTACCCGGATGATTCGGCAGCTGTAGTTCCCCATGTAAGCAGTTGGCGGAGACTTGGCGGTGTGTAGAAGCTGTGGCCTCACTGTAACTATCCGGGCGACCCGGCAGCTGTGGCTCCCCATGTAGACTGGTGGTGGAGATCGGGCGGTATGCTGATGCTGTGGCCGTACTGTAACTATCCGGGCGACCCGGCAGCTGTGGCTCCCCATGT
Organism: Ashinkailepas kermadecensis; assembly: GCA_034440615.1. Lineage (NCBI taxonomy): Eukaryota > Metazoa > Arthropoda > Thecostraca > Neolepadidae > Ashinkailepas > Ashinkailepas kermadecensis. The sequence goes on along the minus strand of JAOTOM010001719.1, from coordinate 43,060 downwards.
AGACTGGTGGTGGAGATCGGGCGGTATGTTGATGCTGTGGCCGCACTGTAACTATCCGGGCGACCCGGCAGCTGTGGCTCCCCATGTAGACTGGTGGTGGAGATCGGGCGGTATGCTGATGCTGTGGCCGCACTGTAACTATCCGGGCGACCCGGCAGCTGTGGCTCCCCATGTAGACTGGTGGTGGAGATCGGGCGGTATGTTGATGCTGTGGCCGCACTGTAACTATCCGGGCGACCCGGCAGCTGTGGCTCCCCATGTAGACTGGTGGTGGAGATCGGGCGGTATGCTGATGCTGTGGCCGCACTGTAACTATCCGGGCGACCCGGCAGCTGTGGCTCCCCATGTAGACTGGTGGTGGAGATCGGGCGGTATGTTGATGCTGTGGCCGCACTGTAACTATCCGGGCGACCCGGCGGCTGTGGCTCCCCATGTATACCGATGGTGAAGACTGGGAGATCCGTTGAGGCCTTGGCCCCTCTGGAGCTACCCGGGTGATACGGCAGCTGTGGCTTCTGGATATATTTACATTCTAAATATATTTACACTCGAGCCTCCCCTCCGGTAAGGCTCGAGTGTACCCTCCCTTCGGATTTTTATCTGTATGATGAAGCGCCGTGCACCACAGCTTAATCTTTACAAAATATAGTGTTTTTTTTAAATATCTTTACAATTTGAAGGAGAAGGTCATATTAATGTAACTGTGATATATATCCATGCTCCTTGCAGCGGCACTAAAACACAGAATGCATTTGTGGAGAACCTAGAACAAGTTTTTGTAGATAATTATGAGCAAGTTTTCATTTATCAGGTGTGTGCCAGCGCTTAGTTGAAATAAGTGTTCCCAGCATTTAACATTTTCCGTTGCTAGAGTACGATAAAAGTTATAAATGTGCTAGTTTGTGGGAGTATTTCTTGCATTTGTACATGACCGTGATAATTAAATGGGAAATTAGAGAGCAGAATGCACACAAAGACGTAGTGTTTCGGACACCATGCGCTCCAAGAAGTAGCTCAAGAAACTTTAGGAATGATGTCGGATAATTGTACGTGGTTGCACAGCGCTCGTCTGCTGCCGTTATGTCATGTCTCCTGTGTGTGTATTGCATGTATGTAACGCCTTCACTATGTTATTCATGTCAATGGATATGAGCGCTATGTGAACAATAGTTCATCCCAACCATGTCCTTGAACACAATTATGTGACCGATCACTCATGTAAGTCATTATGTGAACATTCGTTATCAAACAATGGATTTTGATAGCAACGCTGGATGGATAATAAATCCGTCACATTTTCGCTATTTCGTGTCCGTTGAATCATACAAGCAATGATGAGATTAGGACACGGCTTGTCTCACTCGTCTTCATTTTCCCCTCGTCATTCTTGCACCTTGTCGCGAAGTTACTAGCTACCGAAATGTTCGACTTAGTTGACGAAAATGCCAAAATAAGCTAATCTTTCGGCACGGAATAGAAGTATGAATCATTAAGTTACCCATTCAATGCTTCTCAGGGGCGGATACAAGGGGGCAATGGGAGCATGTGTGTCCCCTCCCCCCCCCTACTAGTACCTAGTATATTTACTGCTGATGTAGTTATTAATTAGCTTTCAGTTGTAAACAATCTCACGTTAGTGATGAAAATGACGGCCAAGATGGTGTTATTTTGAAACTGCCAACTCCTCAACAGTGATTTTACGATATAACGTTTGTTAATTTGGCAGCACGAAGTGCCCGTATACAGGAGCCAACTGGTCAAGTGTAGTGCGGTACAGTATCGACAGAGAACAGCTCTGGGACCAGTGCAGCGGCACACTGCCTCACCTGTAGTGATCGATGCAGGTGATGGCCGTCACCGGGTCAATGACACGGAAGTAGATGACGGCTGCTACAGACACAGTCACGCTGTCTTTGCTCAGGATCTGTCGGCAGTCGGCAGCGACACGCATTACTCAAATCGGCCGAACACTAGCGCCCGAGCCACTCAAAACGCGTGGGGAGAGCAGGTGATCGAGCGGTGCTGCGCCACATCCCAACATTGATCGCAGGAAGGCTGGCCAAATGATCTGGATTCTCCCCGTCCTAGCATAACGAGCGATAATATGGCGTATTGCACCACATGGCGTCGCGAAGGGCCTCATAACTGCATTAGCACGATTGCGTCACTCTCAGACAGCGGGGCTGGCGAACGGAAGACGATGCGCGTGTGGATCGGGTCAATATTCACACCTGGGACCTCCTGCAACTACCTGGGACGTGCCTGCCGATCGTGTCAATGTTCACACGTGGGACCTGCTTGGTCCACGCGATGGTCAGACCACTAACAGCCCGACCTCGTCCATCGTAATATCATCAGCAGGTCCCGACACCGGTGACGTTATCTGCCGACGTCATCTGCCGGCCCGTTATCCGTCGACGTCATCTGCCGGCCCGTTATCCGTCGACGTCACCTGTCGGCCCGTTATCCGTCGAAATTATCTGCCGACCCGTTATCCGTCGTCGTCATCTGCCGACCTGTTATCCGTCGACGTCATCTGCCGACCCGTTATCCGTCGACGTCATCTGCCGGCCCGTTATCCGTCGTCGTCATCTGCCGGCCCGTTATCCGTCGACGTCATCTGCCGGCCCGTTATCCGTCGACGTCATCTGTCGGCCCGTTATCCGTCGACTTCACCTGTCGGCCCGTTATCCGTCGACATTATCTTCCGGCCCGTTATCCGTCGACGTCATCTGCCGGCCCGTTATCCGTCGACGTCATCTGTCGGTCCGTTATCCGTCGACGTCATCTGCCGGCCCGTTATCCGTCGACGTCACCTGTCGGCCCGTTATCCGTCGATGCTATCTGCCGACGTCATCTGCCGGCCCGTCATCTGCCGGTCCGTTATTTGCCGGCCCGTTATCTGCCGACGTTATTTGCCGACGTCATCTGCCAGTCCGTTATCCGTCGACGTTATCTCCCGACCTGCTATCTGCCGACGTTATCTGCAGGCCTCTTATCTGCCGTCCCGGTCGCCGCCTTGGTCAGACGCCATCTACCCAGCGCACAGTGGGCCAGATCGCCGTCAAAATCGCTATTAATTCGAAGCGCCTACCGAATAGGACAATGTAGTATTTTTGGGGGGTTCTTTTGTGCGCTGTGTCCGATTATGTGGTCCATTTTGGCGTGCCGAGTACTGGTAGCCTGGGATAAGGGATGGGGCTAATTCAGGGTTGTTGGTGAATTGATATTTGGCCGGATGTCGGTTCCGGCAGCTGCTGATCGCGGCAATAAATGGGATATTGCTGTACTTGTCAAGGCTTGACTTATACAGTGGAGCCAACATTACTACAGTAAAAATAATTTATCTTTGCATCAATATTATACCTAAAATTAGCAGATAATTCGTGCAAGGCCGCATCTGTGTTGCATATACATTGTGCAAAACCACTCCGGTCACACAGCGGTTACCATTAACAACATTAATATGTATGTGTGCATATAGGTGTTATGTGAACATGCAAATCATACATGACCTACATGTCTACTTAGTCACGCTGCCTGTTAACTGATCCCACCCAGCGCGCCGACATCATGCTAAACTTGTATTCTCTGGTGTGTGTATGTGCGTGTGTGACTTAGTTCTCGTCACTACAGTCCGAGTTGACAAGGCTCTCAGCTGAGTACGAGTGGAACGTCACGGCTATGACATCCGTTGTGGGAACGACTGTGACGTCTCTCTTGAGAAGGGCAAGCGCCTGTTTTGCCATGTTTCCTCTGTTCCAGGCTCTTCTCCTGCGGCGCTCGGTGACTGAGAACGAGCTGATGAGTGGGTCATTGGTGACAAGGAAGAACCCGAACTGGTCGGCCATGGTGTGCAGCCGGGAGTCCTTCCTTGCGTGGTTCAGGCGGACGTCTTTGTCCCTCGACTCCTGGGCCTCCTCACCCAGTAGTGCAACCAGGAGCAGCATAGAGTCTACAACGATGGTTCCGTGTATCAGTACCTTGTGGACTGCCGCCGGCATGGGATATCACCAGTATAACTCCACGTACAGACCAGCTGTCACAGCTCAGTACGCCGGAATGCCAGGACGTCGATGGCGTATCCGGACGACATAGTCTCAAGGATGACGCCCATCGATGAATCAGCTGACTGTCCACTCCGGTCACCGCTGCAAATGACTCTTCGTTCCGGAACGTACACCTGGTGGTGTTACCGAATGCCACGTTGTCTTGGCATTGCGCCCGTCAATAAACGCAGCCAATTCCTCGTCGTTGCTGTGCACTCAAGGCAGTTAGGCTAGCCGATGAAGCAGACGGTGCACTTTGGGTCGGACATGTAGGGGATGCCGATAACTCTTTCAGTGCGAACGACAGATCTTTCCGTCCCTCGCATCTTGACCCTCTTTTGGCAGCGTGCAAAAGTTTGTCGGCCGAGTGCTTGGTTAGATTAGCGGTCGCTTTTCTCTTCGCATCTGCTGACTTCAGTTCGGAGAACTTGCGGACAGGACTTCCCGCCCCGCTGAAGTGGACGACCCACTCGTTGGCACTGTTATGAACACGTCTACCAACGTGCCATTCAGCCAATCTTCGTGCTTGCGGGCAAATCGTTTCCTGCCCCATCCAGCCGGATTCCAACCAGCTCGTGTCTGAGGAAGTTATGCAGGCATCTTTTGCACTGTTTCAATTTATCACCAGGTAGCTGTGACGAGGCCATATCATAACGTACAAGGTTCATTTACTGCCAAAGTTCATAGCGTACAAAGCGCACAACGTCCAAGGATCATAACGTACAAAAATCGAAATAAAGTCCAAAATGCATTGGATAGGGCGCGTTCCCAATGTACAAAGTTCATAACGTACAACGATCACAACGTACAAACTGGGTTCAGAGGGAGCGTTCATAACGCCCAAAGTTTATTTAGGTCCAAGGATCATAAAGTACAAAAATAGTTTGTCAGTTGTCCGCTAGAGGAGCCAGCGAAACCCTGGCGGCGAAATCGTACGGCATCGCAGTGGCTCCAGATCATCAGGGCCTCGTCCAATAGATCCAGGGATCAAATTATGGCGGTATTTCCACATGGGGATGCCAAAAAGTGCATGACGGCAGAGAGCAAAAGAGAAGGTTATACCAAATTATGTATATGTCAGGGCAGCAAGAAACCACCATGCAACCATTGCAGTGCATCCAGATCATCAGAACCACTTCCAATAGATCCAGGGATCATATGCTGGCAGTATTTTAACATGGGGATGACAAAACGTGCATGACGGCAGCAAGTAAAAGAGAAAGTTATACCACATTATATATACTTTAGGACACCGTGAAACCACCATGAAACAATCGGAGTGCCTCCAGATCATCAGGGCCTCTTCCAATAGATCGAGGGATCATATTCTGACGGTATTTCCGGCAAAAATACGCATGGCATATGTACGTAAGCGCAGACGTACGAAAGCGAAAAATTACATATTGAAAATGTACGTATGGCAGATGTACGTAAGAGCAAATGCGCGTATGGCAAAGGTGCATAAGCAAATGTACCTGAGCGCAAATGTATGTAAGCGCAAATGTATGTAAGCGCAAATGTACGTATGCGTAAATGTACGTATGCGTAAGTGTACTTAAGTGAAAATGTGCGCAAGCGCAAATGTATGTAAGCACAAAAGTACGTAAGCGCAAAGGTACGTAAGGGCATATGTACATATGCGCAAATGTACCTAAGGAAAAATGTACGTAAGCGTAAAAGTACATAACTGCAAAAGTGCGTCAGCGCAAAAGTACGTAAGCGCAAAAGTACGCAAGCACAAATGTACGTAAGCGCAAATGTACGTATGCGCAAATGTATGTAAGTGAAAATGTACGTAAGCGCAAAAGTACGTAAGCGCAAATGTACGTAATGGTATATGTACGTATGCGCAAATGTACGTAAGCACAAATGTACGTAAACGCAAAAGTACGAAAGCTCAAATGCATGTATGCGCAAACGCACGTAAACGGAAACACGTGCACATAGCAAATGTACATAAGTGTAAAGGTACGTAAGCGCAAATGTACTTAAACGCAAAAGTACGTGAGAGCAAATGTGTGTAAATGCAAATTTACGTAACCCAAATGTAAGTGTACGCACGACAGATGTACGTAAGCAAATGTACGTAACTAAATGTACGCATTTCAAATATATGGGTTTCAAATGTATGTGTTTCAAAAGTACGTGTTTCAAAAGTACGTGTTTCAAAAGAACGTTCTTCAAATGTACGTGTTTCAAATGTGAATGATTCCCCGGGATACCCCTATGTCCGGGGATCCAGAGGATGGTGAGCTGAAGGTGTGCGTGGTTGTCATTGTAGAGGTGTCTGATGGCGTGGAGTGTGGGGTGCGTGGTGTTGTGTTTGGCCGCGAGGGCGTCATCGGAGGATCGTGAGTCAGTGCAGATTGTGGTAGGGGTAGTGATGTGTCGTATGATGATGTGTTGGAGGCAAGTGAGCATGGCGACTAATTCTGCTGTGCATACCGGATGATGAAGTGTTAATTTGGTTTGACCAGTGTCCCAGTGACCAGTGACCGGCGCCCGTACCATTGCTGGTACGGGAGCCGTCAGTGTAAAAGAAAGTGTGTTGTGGTTGGGCCTCTTGATATTCCAAAAAAATTGACTTGAACGTCTATGGGGCTGAGTAGGGTTGTATTGTGCCTAAAGAGATACTCAAGTTTGGGGTGTTTCATGTGCCAGAATGGGAGAAGGGGGGAACTCGGTCAGGGGTAGCATCGGGAAATTTCAGTGTGGATGTGAGAAAATGTTTCAAGTGAATTGCAATGCGGTATATATTTTTGTTTTTGGAGCGCCGAACCGGGGGTTTAGACCATGCGACATTGGATGGGTGATTTAGCTGTGTTGTTGTCCTGAAGTGGTATCTAACGAGTGTTTTGCGGTGTCGTAGGCTAGGGAGAATGGCCGGAGACTGGTGGTCAGGGGTGGTGTCGATTTTTTAAAAACATTGGGGGGGGGGGTCGAAGTGTCAACGTACTAGCACCCCCCCCCCGCCCCCAACCAGAAACTCGTCGGATTTCTCCCACTATATTTTCAGACCTCAATAATTCTGATTTTTTATTTGACGATATGTATGTTTAAGTTTGTTTATCATCCTCGTCAACGAGTTAATCGTCCAGTAACAGGTGAAGTCACATAAGCAAAAGAGCAGTACACAGTACATGTCAACATACACACTTTGAGTCATAGCATGCGACTACAGTGTCATACAGTGAACTTGGGTGCATCGTCAACGTCATCGTCGTCGTCATCGTCATCGTCATCGTCATCGTCATCGTCATCGTCATCGTCATCGTCATCGTCATCGTCATCGTCATCGTCATCGTCATCGTCATCGTCATCGTCATCGTCATCGTCATCGTCATCGTCATCGTCATCGTCATCGTCATCGTCATCGTCACTCACTCCACCACCCCCCAAACAACAAACATACACCGGCTTAAATAACATATTTATGCGCCCATATGCAGGCTAAAACACACCGGCCTTGATGGAGCATCAGAGCACAGCAGGCATGAACTGTGATGACGATGGGTGAAGGTATTTCCTTGGTGCCTAACGTTAGGGAGGGGCGAAGCCAAAGTTTTGGTGGGGCGAGTTCAGGGTCGGGGAGGGGGCACAGCTTCCACAAAAGCATATAAACAGAAAACAATGTCCTCTGATCAAACATGTGCATTGATGTAGTCATCGTCATCGCCAAGTCTAGTCAGTCACCACATACAACACGAAGCAAACTAAAATGCACCACGGATCACAGACATCAATCAGCGCAATCGTCCTACTATTGGCTTTTTTAACACGCGCACTGGAGGGGGGGCGAAATCCGCCCACCCCTCCGGTTTTTCGCAAATAACTGCAGATTTTACCGGTTGATATACGCAATTTTCGGTGTACCTGCTTAGAAATGAACGGCGCGTCGTTTAAAGCAAGAAAAATGGAAATCAGCCGAAAATTTTTCAAGTTAGGGGCCGCTAAAATCAAAATTTTTATAGCGCCAGACCACAAAAATCGGCGCTGATGCGCTTCCAGTATACTGACAAAAGGGAAGTGTTCTAGGCAACACTAGCGACTTGTTTGATGCATATTGATATGCTGTATAGTTTCAAGGTCATGTTAGGTCCCCAAGGTCAAGTCAGGTCAAGTTCATGACAGGTTAATGGAACCAAACTTGATCAACTGGAATGTTGCCATAAATGCACTACTGGTTGTCATTTGTACTGTTTGTCTTTGCATTTCCATACTTTATTCATGTACTTCACTCCTTTCTTCGCGAAGCCGATTGCGCCCAGCTGCCCGAAGGAGCAGTCGGGCAGGCGGCCGGTTCCGATACGAAAAACGGAAATCGGCCGAAATATTTTCGAGTTAGAGACCGTCAAATTAGAAACATTTCATAGCGCCAGACCACAAAAATCGGCGCTGATGCGCTTCCCGTATATTGGCAAAAGGGAAGTGTTCTTAGCAACACTAGCGACTTGTTTGATGTACATTGTTATGCTATATAGTTTCAAGGTCATGTTAGGTCACCGAGGTCAAGTCAGGTCAAGTTCATGACGAGTTAATGGAACCAAACTTGGTCAACTGGAATGTGTTGTCATAAATACAAATGACTGTCATGCGATTGATGTCGCTTTGCAGGTTACTTCCTACACATTCTGAAAACTACTGTTTGTCATTGTGTAACTAAGCGTTTCCATACTTTATTCATGTACTTCACTCCCTTCTTCACGAAGCCGATTGCTCCGAGCTGCCCGACGGAGCAGTCGGGCAGGCGGCCGGTTCCGGTAACTGGAACAGGTAACTGACCTGATAAAGTGGTGCTATATAGGTGACCTGAGGTCAAATGTTGGGTCTAGCATCTGCATTGCATTATTAGTAATGTCCAAAACATCATTGATGCCCATTTTTGAGCATTTAAACACAATCACAGCGATCCATAACGATGACAAGCCAAGCCACGCAAAACTGGAAAATTTTGCCAATCTGACCTCATTTGACCTTGAAGATATTGATCTAAGGTCACGAAAATTGCACACAATAGAGTTCACTACCGTGCCCATCCACCCTGCACATTTCGTTCCTCCAGCTGTACTAGGAGCCGAGATCTTAAGGGGGGGGCGGAATCCGCTCCAGTGCGCGTAATTCTCAGAGGCCCTCCAGGGCGCGTGTTAAACAACAGTCTAAAAACTCCACCCGTACCCAATGGCGCAGCCAAGAGCAAGAGTAGGACACACTGGGTACATGCCTCTCCCGTCACGGCCAAGGAGTCCGAATAAGTCAGCCCAGGAGATTCCCAGAAGTGCCATCCGACGGTTTTGAAATGGATATGTCGGCTCGAATGGTTTCTTTGCTAGAGTCGGAAATGAAAAGTACAAAACTTCGGAAAGTGGGAATAATGTCAGAAATCAAAACAGTTTTCAAATCGGTGGAAATGGAATGGGCCCCGCACCAGGTGTGTCGAAACAGGAGCATTTTTACTGCAACCCTGTTAGGACTTGTAATACTTTCCCTCCAAAAGGTAAAGTGTGGAGTTTTCTATATCTTTGGTGGTGCTTGGACCCCACCATATTTGCCTTCTTGACCTCGTTCACCAATTTGATTTCTAATTCTCCTTGAAATTGACCTGGGACCAAGGAGCATAATATTCCAAAATCTCCAAAATGCCACCATTCGCAGTAATTGCAGCATAGCAACACCAAATCCAGATCATACTGTTCTTTTATCAAATCAAATAACTCTGTTTTCCCAAAATTTTAATCAAGGTCAAGGTTACTAAACGGAAGTCAGGTCAAATTATCTCTTCTGATCGCAGTAAGGGGAAAACTTTTCGTGCAGAACATGATATAAGAATGATATAGACATTCTGCTTTCAAATATGTGACAAGGTTAATGGTGTTAGGTCAGGTCAAGTATTATGCATATTCTACACTGCCATCTTGTGTGTGGAGTTGGGATTTTTGTGCGAGTCAGCTGCCTTGGCGACATTGCGCCCGCAATGTCGTCTTATGCCGAATCATACGGTTCCTTGTAAATTTACATTTAAATTCGGTTTTAGAGCCACCGAAGTAGTACAACATGGCATTGTGTGAACAAATAATGATCCGAGATGACCCGACTTCGTGTGGCCGGACCTTATTATATAAAGCATATGAAGAGCAAATATAAAGAGGTGCAAAATGTCGCACACTAGAAACACATGGCAGACGTAAGGAGTCTTCATATAGGTTCGCGGGTCACGAATAAGGCCACAAGGGTGCCGCACCCAAAAGCAATTCTGGCCGCGCTGCTGTCAGTACCTGTAATCATTACCTTAGTGGAAGTAAGGCCAGTCTCGCTGCTGACAAAATTTGCTTTTCTGAGGGCATCAATATCCATCGATGGAGATGCACAACAAGAGCAGCTGTGTCTTAAGCAGATTCAATGGCTGTGACGAATTGGGAAATATTAATACATGGGTGACATTGGTACCTATTGATGGTAAGGGGAACGGTAGAATGTGGAGAAAGTGACAACTAATGCACACAAAACAGCTGGGAAAGATGATGCAAAACCGTTACTAATCCCACACCATTCACTGTGACTGACCAGGGCCGTGGAGAACGCACCGTCTACCAGGGTTGGATTTATACTTTGCAATCCTAGATGAGGAGAGGACAATTTCTGAGTGATGGGATACGGAGAGGATATTTTCCTTCAAACCTTGGCATTAGAATCTCCCTTTGAAGTTTCAGGTGAATCTTGAGCACTTTACCACAGGGAAATTAATTGTCGAACAACATCATCACGCGTCCAAATTGAAAACACATGGTGGAAACAATATGGAGGATAATTTTGTGAAGAGGATAATGCTATGGATGGCAAAAATCCAGTTAAACCCCGTTTTTTCGACCCTGACGTCCACTGTGGCGGTCCAGGGTCGCAGAGCACACCGTCCACTGTGGCGGACCGGGGCTGCGTAGCACACCTTCAACTGTGGCGGACCAGAGCCGCGAAGCACACCACCCACTCTGGGAGACCGGTGCCGCGGAGCACATGGTTCACCGTAACGGACCGGAGCCGCGGAGCACACCGTCCACTCTGGCGGACCAGGGCCGCGGAGTACATCATCAACTGTGGCAGACCACGGTTGCGAAGTACACCGTCCACTGTGGTGGACCGGGGCCGTGGGGCACACCTACTATGACGGACTAGGGCCGCGAAGTATAGCGTCCACTGTGGCGGATCAGTACCGCGGAGTACATCATCTACTGTGGTGGATCAGGGCCGCCGAGCAAACCGACCACTGTGGCGGATCAGGGCCGTGGAGTACACCGTCCATTGTAACGGACCGGCGCCGCGGAGTACACCGTCCACTGTGGTGGATCAGGGCCGTGGAGTACACCGTCCATTGTAACGGACCTGGGCTGCGAAGCACACCGTCCACTGTGGCGGACCGGGCCGCGGTGTACACCGTCCATTGCGGCGGATCATAGCCATCAACAGGTCAAATTATGTCATGCCATGGCAGTAGCGTACCTAGGATTTGCGAGAGGGGGCAAACTGATTGGGAAGGTGCCCCACCTACCCTCATTTAAAAAAAGTCCCCGGATTTCCACCAATATTTATTTTCAAAGGGGATTCTTTATATTTGTGTTATATAATAATTCGTGACCAAATTAAGTGTCCTGTGGAGGGGACCAAATCTACCACCATTATTTCTGAATCACCGGATTTCAACCCTAACTCCCGCTTGACCCCGTTGAATCCTGTTTGAAGGTTTTTCATTTGGTATCCCCTGAAAAGTCACCTCACACTGCTGAAATTACACCTGAACAAATCACTCAAAAATGTAAAATTTGCCAATATCAGACATTCCAATTAATAACGCCCGGTCGCCAAAGCGCCAACGTTCGTGCACGTGTACACACGTCTTGCGCAGTCGGCGCATTCGCCACTCTACGTGCGCTTCTCCGGTTTCTGCTAGGACTCCCACGTTTTGCTAATTACTGTCACATGATAGTCTTGTGGCACATTTGACATGTGAAATGCCGGGTAATGTGGCTCGCTGGAAAAAAAAATCGATAAGTTCAATTCGATGTATTAGTTCGCTTCTTCCCACATTTTCTCGTGATTAAGAAATCCGGAGACACACTGAGCTTTCATGCACCTCATCTCTTTGGTTAAATAAACTCCCAGATTGGCTACCGAGCCGTGACCCAATCTTGGTGTTCGTTTTTTTACCCTTTGCGTTTTTTTTTCTTCTATGGATGTGTTTTAGGGCTCCAGCCTATTTTTGTTAGGGGTCCGGAACATGTTTGAGACCGGGCTATTTTTTAAGCTTTGTTGCTTTTTATACACCGATAATATTTTTAGGTATCGGCGCGTTATCGAAGAAGCCGATGTGTTTATTTAGTGCCCGGTCTTTGTGTTCCTTGTTTACTATAAGTTCCCTTTTTGAGGGCCTAGCCTGTTTTTGAGGCCCCGTGTGGTCTCATGGCCCTGGTGTGTCTTGAGGGTCTCCGTTATGTTTTATTTATCGCTCCCGGTGTGTTTATTTCGAGCTGCAGCGCATATTTTAATGCCCTGTCGCTTTTTTAGAAACTCGGTACGCTTTGGATTACCCACATTACATTTTGGGACTACCAACGGAATTTTGGGTCCCGAACGCGATATTTGGGGGCCCCGTGGTCACTTGTTCGGATCTCAAGCGCGAGCTTTAGTGGCTAGGACACGCTTTTGGTGGCCGACAAGTTTTGTGGGCTTTTGGAGCGGTTATTTGGACCCAGAGTGATTTTCCATGTCGGGACTGTTTTTCGTTTCCCCGGCGTCATTTGTTGGGTGGTCACAATGAGACTTTCGGAGCCCTGGTGCGACCTGTCATGCCCCTAGCGTGATTTTCATGGACCCGGACGAGAATTCTTGGTACCCCTAGGCTCAGCGTGACTTTCCGGGGCCCCAGGCCCGGCCATTTGTGGCCTCCGTCGTGAGTTTCTTGAATCCAGCACGACTCTTTTGAGCCCCCAGCGTGATTTTCAGGGGCCCAGGCGGGAACTTTTTGGGCCCCAGCGTCCTTTTCAGAATCCCTTGCGCGACTTTTTGGCACCCAATGTGATTTTTCGGGGCCCCGGTGGAATTACTGGGGGGCCTAAACGTGATTTTTAAGGAGACCGGCGCAATTTTTTCCGGAGCTCGACGCGATTTTTTGGGGCCCCACAACCTGTCAGGAGGGCACCTGCCCACAATGTCACCTCCCAATTCGGCATGCCACAGTGCCATGCAATTCTGCAACATAAGCATACAGGAATAACTCACCTGTTTCATCACTCACAAGTGATTTCAACTCCCAAGTTCTCAAGACAGTTTGAGGAAAGTCAAACATCTCCTACATGCATAGGCCAGGATGGACTATTAGGCAACAGGGATACCATGGAATTCAGATCATAGTACTTTTGCTGCAATACATATCTTCTTCCACAGGCTGCTTTGGAGATGGATGCGCTCCTGAAGTTTGGTCAGGGTTGGAGTTGGATGTGGATGGAGCAGCACTGTGAAGGACATTACATATGGTTCAAAGGACTTCTTTCTGTTTACATTAGCAATGCAAGTAATGAAGTAACACTTTCATTAATTGACTTATATGGTGTCCTGAGTGAGCAGTAGAATCGAGATGGGTTCATGTGATATACGTTATAGAAGTAAGGTTATGATGTAGCTTTTAGACTCCAGTGGGAATGGTATGGATTCACTCATTAGTGAATGGATAAAAATAAAATAAAATATATTAGAAACAAACAATTTAAACAATATAGTTTCTATAACTTAAAAAAACGAAGCAAACATAACCGAACCTAACGTTAGCTGCTTTCGAAGGAATATGTCCGATGAAATTTTTTTTATTAATTTTGTTTTCTTAATAAAAAAAAAATAAACTAGCCTCACCTAGCCAAACCGGTATTATTGTGCTTTAAGGTGGTAACAGCGTCGACCATGATATCCTCCTGCGGAAGCTGCAGTGGTACGGCGTCGACCCGAGGTGGTTTCACAGCTGCCTTACTGACCGGCGGCAGGTGGTGAGGGCGGCTCTTTATCCCTTCCGCTATCCCATGGTGTTCATCAGGGATCCCTGGTTGGTTCCTTGCTCTTTAGCATCTTTATGAATGACCTGCCAGCGTACCTTCCATACGGACGTCTGGTATCATATGCCGACGACACCCAGCTGCTAGACTCTGCACACCCTGATGAATTACCCGTTCTTAAATCCCGGCAGGAGAACACCATCCTTGCTATTCAGTCTTACTTCACATCCAACTCCTTGAAGATGAACCCCACTAAAACTGCCCTACTGCTTGTCGGCACGACCCAATCCCTAAAAAAAACACATCCTACCAACTCAACATTGGCAGTCACGTCTTACCCCTCGCCATTCGTGAAGATGCTGGGAGTCATCATTGACCGCACCCTATCCTGGGAGGAGCACATATCCCACGTTGTCAAAAAGTGCAGCTCCACCTTGTTCTGTCTCCATAATATCCGTCACCATCTCACACCCGAAGCACGCAAACTCCTAATTCAGTCTCACGTCTTTCCATACACGTCTTTCCATACTGCCTCACTGTCTGGGGCGGGGTTGCCCAATGTCACCTTGGACGAGTGCAGAAGACGATCAATTTCGGGGCTAGGATCGTCGCAGGGGGCTCGTCGTCGTGATCATATCTCGCCGACAGTGGCAACGCTGGGCTGGCGCAGTGTCCGTGACCTCGTGACCCACCGCGACAACATCGCCGTGTTCAGAGCCCTGAATGATCCGCGAGCCCCCGAGGCGATCCGTTCTCTGTTCCGCCGGCGGTCGGATGTCTCCCGGCGCTCCACTCGTGTGACGGTGGCTGGGGCACTGGAGCCACCGCCTTTCCGCCTCAGCATGTCACGTAGAGTCTTCTCCTTCCGGGCAGCCTCGTCCTGGAACCTACTGCCGCCGGCCACTTCCGTTTCTCGGACACGGGGCGAGTTCGTCGCGATGCTGAACAACGTCTTATAAATTGACTTCACGTGTTCGGTTTTTCCCTGTATACTGTTGTTTTGCTGCTTTCATTTTTACTCATGTTTGTGAAATGTATCTGACTGTATTCTGACACAAACCAAATATTAATCCATTTTATGGAATCGGTTGTTAAATCTCGCAAATACAAATACAAATACAAACAAGACAAGTGTTTACACACATTTTCCTCCATACAGCAAACAAATGGGTTAGGTTTGGTTAAGTTAGGTTAGTTTCGGCTTTTCAAGTTGGAAAACGTTTCGAAAATTTCCAACAAAAATGTCCACAAAAATTGCAAATTATTTGGTAAATTGGCAGTTTAAGGTCTTTTTGGGGGGAATTTTTCTGCAGAATGCCATGTTTATGAAGGTGACTAAGATGATGGGACCACTTATTTTCCGTGCAAATACTTACTTTTCAGGTTGTGAGCAAAATAATGTGAAAAAAAGGCCCCAACAAATTATAAAAATATCAAGCAAATTATTTTCTGAAAATTCTCAACATTAAAAAGGAAATCTAACCCAGCCTGATCGAATTCCCTAGTTAAAAAAATCCCATGGGATTGGCATTTATTCTCCATGGGACATGGAGAATAAATGCCATTATTTATTGGGATCCCATATGTCTCATGGAGGAAAACCTGGATTGTCCCATGATCAAAACCAAATCCCATTGAAATATACAGAATTCCATGGAAAAACCAGAACAGTCCTATCGTAGAATTAGAGCGGTTCTGTATAGCGTACCGGAACTCCGTCACGACTTTTAGGTGCCCGATCCCTCAGGCATCCACGAGGCAATTCCCCTTTTTGGGCAACCGTACCTAACATGCCCAGAGACTGGTCTAAGAGATTTCAAGAGCGGTATAGCGACTTGCACCAAGACCAACGAATAATTAATTAAGAACTTAATCAGTCATGCAGACACTCAATATGTCAGGTAAAATAAGTGGTTCTGAAACAGCCAGAACCGTGGCTCGAACGGCATTGACAATCTTCACAATGGAGTATCAGTCATCAGACCAATCATCAGCTGACGCTACTTCGATCATCACTTTGTGATTGGCAGTTGGGCGGCGGCCGGCCTGTTTGAATCTTTTTGTGTCAGGTCCAAACGGGCTAGCCTTCTATCTTACGAACATTACAAAACGATAATCAATTATATTTGATTCATGGACACGGGAGAAAGTATAGTGTGGTGACGATGGAAACGATTGTGCGTTTGAGGGCAAGGCAAGAATCTGAAAAGGAATTGCAACAAGCATGGACCATACTAGGTACCTACCTATATGAATATGTGAGTCCGAAGCATTTGAACTGATGGCAAGTGGAAAATCATTAAGTACACAAAATTGTGATAAACTGATGTGGGGTGATGTGATAGGCTTATAGCGACATTTTGTATGATTATTAGTAGTGCTTCCATCATCTGGTTCGGTAGTTGATGTCTAAATGAAATGCTGCTGCAAGCTGGAACTGGTGATTTTGAGAGCTGATCATGATTGTGATAGGTAGATAGGTACCTAGGTAAATTTGTAGCTCAAGGTAATCTTCGATTTCTTGGAATTTCTTTTACTAATGCAATGTTCATGAATGTGCTTCACAAGATTGTGACGTGACAACTCATTTCCTCTGCAAATGCATGCTTTTCAGTTGGGAGGCAAAATAACACCCATGAAGAGGCTTGGAATTAGACATAAAGACATAAAAGATCAGTGGAACTATGAGCCACAATGGCCCTGCTTGGATGCACTCTGGACACTGAACCAGTTGGCCACCAAATCCGTCGATCAGCCCTCCCTGGAATTCCGAAATATTCTTATATTGTTTGTCTATTCTGTTTTTAAAGATGTTCAGTCTGCTGCTCCTGAAAATGGTCTTTGGCAGCTGCTTCCAGTGTTCTATTACCCTGTTGGTGAAGAAATACTGTCTTAACTTTGTCCTGCTGTGATTAACTTTAACTTTGAATTGATGACCTCTAATTGCATCATTTCTGTTAAATGCAAGCATTTCCCTGAGATATCCCTGTTTCTGACCATGAACAAATTTAAAGACCTCGATGAGATCTCCTCGCAGCCTTCTGTATCTAAGTGAAAACATATTCAATTTCTTCAATCTTTCCTCATATGCCAGGTTGCTTATACCATTAACCATTTTTGTTGCCTTCTTTTGTACTCTCTCTAAAAACCAACAAACTTTTCATAACTAGGGGACCAAGCTTGGACACAGTATTCCAAATGTGGCCTGACATATGCACACTGCACAGTAAAGCTTCCTGATGACTTCCTCACTTTTGTATGATACATTCCTATTTATTTCCCCAAGCATTCTTAGTGCCCTCTTCCTGGCTTCTTTGGTCTGTTCTGATGCCCCCAATTTTGTATTCAAAATAACACCTAATTCCTTCTCCTGCTGAGTCACAGATAGTACTTGGCCACCCATCAAGTATGGAGCCTTCATATGCTGCCTACCTACATGCATGATTTTGCACTTATAAAAATTAAATTTCATTTGCCATTTTCGGACTACTTCACAAGTTCGTCTGTCTTTCTGCAGCGAGACATGCTCATTGTGTCCTGTTATTGCCCTAAAGACCTTCAAATCATCCGAAAATTTCAACACCTTACTGTTTAGACCACTTTCAATGTTATTTACAAATATAATGAACAATAGTGGCCCCAGTACTGACACATGGGGGCTCCACTAAGAACATTTTGCCATGATGACTTTGTACCATTTAGCATCACTCTCTGCTGTCTATCTGAAAGCCACAACTCTATCCATTTTAGGATGCTACCTGCAATACCATGGACCTGAAGCTGCATCATAAACCGTTGATGGGGTACCTTGTCAAAGGCCTTACTAAAGTCAAGATATGCTACATCAACCTGATTTCCCCGATCAAATTGTTCTGTAACGAAATTCAAAAAGTCCAAGAGATTTGTGAGACAAGATCTCCCTTTTCTAAACCCATGTTGAGTATCTTGAATCAATCTGTTTCCTTCCAGAAAACTAACTGTTATATCCTTGATAATTGATTCGAGTACCTTGCAGACTAGGGACGTGAGGCTTACTGGCCTATAGTTTTCAACTTTCCCTCTTTCTCCTTTCTTGAAAATAGGAACTACATTTGTTCTTTTCTAATCTGTTTGAATTTCATTTTGCGAAATTCATCTGCAAAATATTATACTAAGTGGAATTGCCAGTTCCTTTTCAGCTTCCCGCAAGTTGGGTAATATAGCATGAAAAATAATGTTCAAAATCAGGAAAAATGGAACATAACCTAATCTAGCCTAACCTGCCATGCAAGAAAATATTTTTCATGGCAAATTTCTGAACATTTTTTTCTTGAATTTTTTCCAAATTAAAAACAACTAAACTAAGCTAACTGAACCTAACCTAGCTGTTTTTCAAGAAAACAAATTTTAAGAAAGCCTGACTTAAGCTAACCTAAACTACCACGACCTGCTTTTGAAGAAAAACAAGTTCTAATTTTTATATTAAAAATATCAGAAAAACAACATTGTTTGATATTTGTTTTCTAGCTCAGAATAGAACCTAATCTAACCTAACGAAACCTAATCCCTTTGTATGCTCCATGAAGGTAAACTGTGTAAGCTCATCTCTTGATTAATTTAAGCTGCAATAACACTCATACATACAGGGGTGAAGCATTGTATGTTTTGGGAGGGCACTTACCCCCCCCCAATGTTGGCTGTCCCCCATCCCAATAATTTCAACCTTTAACATGGCACCCTATGAGGTATGCCCCAAATCCATTTTAGCATGCCCATTACCTTCGTGTATTGTGCCCCGCCCTATGCTGATGGATAGGGCGGGACCTATGCTGATGGATGCCTAGGGCTATGCCAGGGCAGGGTTCACACCTTTTGTACAGCAGGCGGTTTTAACAACAATACTATTATCATTTAGGTTGTTCACAGGATGAATGAGTCACATGTTTTGCTGGTAAGGTTGTGTTTTAAGGTGTTTTATGAATTCTTGGAAGTTATCCTTCGAATGCAATGTTTATGAATATGACTAAGCTGATGGGACTTCTCATTTTCTGTGCAAATGCTTACTTCTTAGTTTGTGAGTAAAATAGCACTAGAAAAGAGGCGTTGAATTAGGTAACAGCATACAAAGTTATGTTTCAAAAATACAAATGTCACAGCCTAGCTTATCCAAGCCTAAGCTCCCCTTTAGAGAAGCAATTTTTTGTAAAAAATACAATTTGACAAATTTCAAACATTTTTTCTCTTAAAATTTCCAAATTAAGAAAAAGCCTATCTTAGCCTAACCTAACCTACCACAAACTCTTTTGAAGAAAAACAAGTTTTTTTTTAATAAGTTAAAAATATCACAAATTTTCATGTTTTTCTTTGAAATATGCAAAAATGCAAGTTGATATGATGTTCATTTTAATTTTAGACAAAAAAACTTTATTTTTTCCAAAAAAAGGAATAAAAATAATGAAGATTATCAAAATTTTGACAAGTTTCCACAAGAGCGAATGGTTCTATCATCTTCATCGCGTTCAGAAACGTGTTTGTATATATTTTTCCTAAAATGCTATGTCTGGTCTAAAGGAAAAAGTTTAACCCAACCTAATCTAACCAAACCTAACCCTTTAACCCTTTGCCTCATAGAGGTAAAATGTGTGCAAAACGTATATTGTAGATACCTTAAGCAGCAATAATACCCTCTTGATTTCAATGTTTTTTTTTAAAGCAAGAGCTTAGAATAGGTTAACTTTGTTTTTTTCTCAAGCTTAGCTTTATTCTTCATTATATCTTACCCCACTTGAAGCCATACTTTTTGCTATTATTTTGCTTGCCAACTGAAAAGTAAAGAGCATATAAGCGCCGGGAGTGGCTGAGATGCAACATGTTGGCTGACCTTGCAAAACGCCTGATAAATATACGAAAAAAAATATTTGTTTGTCTTTCAAAATATGCGTGTCGTACATCGTTTTATCTTGTTTGCATGAACATGCTCTGGGAAAACCAGTGGGGTTTATGCTGGTTCATAAATCCCATCAGGGTCTGGGCTTTCCCACTGGGATTTCTCAGTGGGAATCCCTGGAGAATTCACACTGGGAATAGTATAAAATCCCTCGGAGACTGTGTAGGAATCCCATGGTGGATTCCCATAGGAAACCGCATGGGATTCCCACACGATTGTCTCATGGGGAATGTTTCATATCCTGACTAGGACAATCCCATGCAATTTGATGGGTCAATCCTAAGGGATTTGTTCACTAGGGAATCTAAGCTGCTTTTGAAGAAAAATTCCTTCTTTTGTGAAAATTTGTGTAAAATTTTGGGAAATATTTTGGGTATTATTGTGCTTTACGGTAGGAACTAGAAAATGTTTATGGGCGCTGTATGACCAACGCAGTCAATGCGTCCGCAAACCCAAATAACCAACCAACCAACCAAAACAAGGTTTTACACACATTTGCCACCATAAAGCAAACAAATGGGTTAGGTTTGGGTAGGGTAGGTTGGTTTAGGTTTTTTAAGTTGGAAAATTTGCCAAAGTTTGTTCCATTAAAAAAAGAATTTGCACAGAAAATAAGTGGTCCCATCATCTTAGTCACCCTCATGAACATGGTATTCTGAATACAAATTCCAAAAATCAAAAAATATCACCTTAAACTGCACATTTACCAATAATTTTGTATTCAACAGCAACTTATGATAGGTTAGGTTTGACTGGGCTAGGTTCTTTAAACTTGAAAATTTTCTGAAAATAAAATGCTTTAACTGTCTAATGCGCAGTGGAATAGAAACATGCCTGATGCTACCCATCTCTGCAATATAAGAGGAAAAACTGTGACGTCACCAAGGCTTGAAGGCGAACTTTGGTGTACCTTCTAAGGTAATAGTATCGTGGGTGACATTTCATGCGCACTACGCACTACCAGACATTGGTCTTGTATGACTCTATGAGGCTTGTTTAAGAAGTCATGTGGGCCATACCTTAGTTCCTATTGCTTTCTTCAGGAATATCGATTATAATGAGGTGTCTATGCGGCTTCTTGCTTCCTTTTTTCTCGCATGATTTCATAAGCTGGAAGATTGGCTCACACGTGGCTCTCGTTGGTTCAGTTTGAGACTGGGTTGCACTATGTCAATATTGAATACATGCACATTGTCATTGGGCATGTAGGTAGGTGCCTAGGTAAATATCAAGCCGATGGTGTGATGGGTAGGCTGCTGAAGATGATTATAATTTGTATATCCACAATCTCAATGATAACCATGATTGTTGTTCGCTGGACTGGATTGCATGCAAGTTTGACAATGACTGGAAATTGAGACTGGAATGAAGCATGTTAACAGGGGAATAGGGCTGGATAGCTAGGGTAGATAGGCATTGATAGGTGTGTGGGATATTGGAGGACTGGTTTCTTCAGGATGTGGGGTGGTTGGGGTGGGCCTTTTTACCAGGCTTATGGTATCTTCTATTTACAGACTTAACTGGATGGGCCTTTGGGTCTCTTATTAAGTATAAATGCTTTATAACTTTATGTAGAGTGTACCTAGCAATGGATTCAGCACCTTCCTTCGGGATGTGATACTGATGAGATTGTCTATGGTAGCACAATGGGTATGATGGGAGGAGGTTGTAATTGTTGAGTGTGTTATGCAATAGCAAGTGAATGGTGCTAGATAGGCTGGGATATATAGCTCCCTAGGAACTTGAGATAAGGGATTGATTGAGGTGAGAGTATGTACATTTCTAGTACCTTTTCTAGATAGGCTTAACCCAGATGGGCCCCTATGGCTCTTATTAAGCCTTAACACGCGCACGTCCGGGGGGGCAGATATCTGCCCCCCTGTGGATTTTCCTAATTTGCCGCCATACTAATCGGGTTAGCAAGGCCAAACCTCGTATGGGTACTCATTAGTCTTTTCCGCATATCCTCAGAAATGTTTGACCCTGGGTCATCTCAAGTCAGGTCACCAGGTCAAGCGAAGTGACCCAACATCCCTCGGAGTCTAGGTGGCATCACTTCCACAATAATTTGGCGATTGATTTCAAACTTATAACACGTCATGATCTCATCAGGGACCATAATATATATTTCGTGTTTTTTCGTAGCATTGACCTGAAGTCAGTTCGCGGCTATGGCTTCCCCATTATAGGCCTATGGTAAAATATACAAATGTTTCCTGGTTACATATGTGCTCTCGGAATGACCTCACAACGGTTATGGCGTGTAGTTGGAAGCTATTCTCAATGTTACCGCTGACATTTTTGCTCAGTGACCTCACCAAGTTCATCTGAGGTCACCTGAGATCATTAGCACATTTCTGCGCATTATATCGCACTGCATTGAGCTAGAAGGCTGAAATTACCGTCATTGTGCTTGTATCGCCAAGACGTGTCGATTGATACATTACATGACCTCCCTAGGCTACCTCATGACCTTGACCTGAGGTCATAGTTTCGGAGTAAAAAGTATTCCTGCTTGGGTACGTAGCTGGCCTCAATTGTTCTCTGTAAATCTCATGCACTTTGAGGTCGTTTATGAATATGCGAGTCAATCATTTACTCTATGACCTCTGCAAGGTCATCTTAGGTCATCGCACATAACTGCAAATTATTTAGCACAGTATTGGTAGTAATCTGCTTCCGAAACGAAGCAGTAATTACTACTTCTCAAGCAGTAATCTGCCTCCGAAACGGCATCCAGCTGGTGTCGTACTGCCCAAAGCCGGGTAAGGTAGTGCTGGTGGCCTCGTCCCAGCACAAGCTCCCGCTGGTGGACTCCCGCAGCGGGAAACCGGAGGTAGTATTATACTACAGCTCAACGAAGGGGGGGGGGGGTGTCGACGTGTGCGATAATATTATCGCCAACCATATGTGCAACGCGCCCGTGCGCAGGTGGCCGACGAAGATGCTGTTCTTCATGCTGAGTGTGGCCTGTGTGAACGCCTACCACGTCTACGTGACCAAGTTCCCGCTCAGTGCACACGCCGACATGAAGCACGGAGGCCGCATGTGCTTCACTAGAGCGCTCGAGATCCAGCTCCTGAGCGGACAGGCTGAGCGCTGAGCCACCAGCTACATTTCCGGACGGGGGTCATCAATCGGCAAGCGGTGAGGTCCCTGGAGCAGGTGCTAGACCGTCAGCTCATCCGGAAGGCACCTGCCCAGCCGGAGCCAGGACCATCCTCCCAGCCACAAGAGCCGAAACTCGGCAGATGCCCTCTGTGCCTGCGGGAGAGCCACGGCGAGGGGTTCAAGAAGAAGAAGTCGAAAATGGGGAAGTACACTCCGTGTGTGAAGTGTAGTCGGCCAGCGTGTCCTAGACACAGCAAATCTGCCAAAGTGTGCAACATCTGTCAGCCGTGATGCGGCTGTCTGCTTCGCTGCATGTTGCCTGATGTCTTTCACATTCAAGAGTCGATTCAAAAGTGTTTCCCATGTTTGTATTGTCGCGAGTGTTGCTTGCCTGATGTCTTTCATATCCAAGAAATAATTTAGAAGCGTTTGGCATGTCTCGAGTGTTGTTCTATATGAGCATTGAACACAGATATATCGTTTGTTGTAATGAAATGCGTCGTTCCCGTACCTATCACTTACAATAAAGACCCGGTCTTGAATATCGTGCCTTTCTATCATGTCTCTTGCGAATCGTCTCGGAATATTCGGAAATGTATCAGTGCTGGACGCGGCGTATATATTACAAACATTGGTGCGACCATTTTCACTAACGCAGCCGTGTATTGTCCCGCAGTAAATTATATAGCGAACATCAATGTGATATAAAACCAAATGTTATGCAGAATTATAACACCAGCGAGATGCTTTCGTTGAGACGTTCTGAATGATATGCGACATGACCTACCTAGGCCAGAAAACGGTCAAATATTGATCTAACTATTAAATGCAATCGGAAGCGTCTTTCGTCATATAAAGCAAAATCAGCTTCCCATCGCCATGCTGTCAAAAAGTTCGTACCGGAAAATTACAATACATTTTACCCAAGTTCGGTGACCTCTGGTGGCCTATCTGTTGACCTGACCTGAAATCATACAGCGTATTGTCGATAGCACATTTCAAGGGCTGTCGAATAGCTTTCTCTGTTTGTTTCTATCTGTTGCAGGTCATGACATATGTGTCAATATCTGAGGGTCTCACCCGATCTGGTCGAATTTGACCTATGATGACTCAGTGACCGAAATATTGACCTGAGGGAAAACATGACCGAAATACTTTCGATAGAGCTTGTCACCAGCTATCCAACGCTGGTTTCCGTTTGTCGCTACCTAGCATAGTTCTGGAGATCTTATGGGGGGCAGACATCTGCCCCCCCGGACCGGCGAGGTTTGCGCGGACCGCCGGACGTGCGAATGTTAACACTTTATGACTTTATGTTCAGGCTTCATATGCATGTGGTTTTGCCATTGGTGGTGTGTACAAACATCAGTATGACCATGCAATTGTTGTTTAGTGGCTTAGCAGAGTTTTTTTTTCTCAGACAATCTGGTTTAAAATGTATCAACATCAGCTAATCCCACATTTTATGATGTAAGCTGAACTTCCACAGTGGAGGGAAATCCAGCTATTTTGTTTTTTTGCACACGATTTTCAATTTTGCAGCAAAAGGTGGAGAGTCAGTCCACTATCGAATCCAAATCTGTTTATTTTGAGTACAAAATGTGCTGTTTAACAATGTTATGAATATTTCTGTTTAGCATGGTGTTCTTCATTTTTTTCCATTTAGCTTTCTTATCAGCATAAAATAGCATAGGTTATTGGGGGCCCAAATCAACATGGGGGGGGGCAAGATCAACATTGGTGGGGCCACGGCCCCCACAAAAGGATACAAATCGACGCCCCTGCTGGTGGTAGGTGTGGTGCAGTGTGCTTCGGTGATGAGGCGGAGTGCGTGATTTTTTGTGCATTCAAGTGACTTGGTGAGTGTTGGAGATATATGATCAAAGATAAACGCATTGTATTCCAGGATTGAATGAATCAGGCAATTCACGTTTTGTTAAGAGTAGTCCTGTCTGCATCCCAGTCGCGACCAGAGATGCAGCGCAGGAGATCAAGACGCACAGCGCAGCGCTGCTTAATATGGATAATGTGGGGGCCAAAATAGAGTCCTTTGTCAAGGATAATTCCGAGATATTTGAAGGAGGTTTGGAGGGGGACAATTTGATCGCGATAGCGGAGCGGTGTGCTAGGTGGGATATATCTGTGAAGCCGAGAAAAGAGCACAGTGGCCGATTTAGTGGGGGAGATCTGTAGCCCCCAGAGGGAGCACCATGAATCAGTGTGATTCATCAGTCTGCCGAAGGGTGTGTACACCAAATAGCCAAATCATCGGCATAGGGAGAATAGTTTAGGAGGGGAGAAATTAGGAAGTTGTTATAGTACGTCGTTGATCATAATGAGAAAGAGGGTTGGAGATATGATGTTGCCTTCCGGGACGCCTTGATCGATAGTGTGGGGCCGGGAATAGATGTTGCGACAGCGGACGACGAAGGAACGATCTTCTAGAAAGTTGGCAATTAAGGTGGCCATTCTGCCCCTGATACCAATTCGGTGTAATTTAATTAGAAGGGCAGAACTGTGTACTTTGTTAAACGCGGATTTTAGGTCTAAAATATGGCGATACATTCGGATTTTTTCGTAAAACCACGCTGAATTGAATCAACAATTTCGATTAGGTTGTCAGCGGTGCTTCGCCTTGGTTGGAAGCCGCTCTGAAAGGGGAGATCCTTTTGTTGTTTTCGAGATAGACTCTGATTCGTCCAATGACCATGCGCTCAAAGATTTTGCAAGCACAACTGGTGAGAGATATAGAACGATAGCTAGAGGGAAGGTGTCGAGGTTTGGAAGGCTTAGGGATAGGGATGATAGTACTAGTAGCCCAAGAGGGTGGGAAAGTGCCGTCGGTCCATAGTTGATTTAGTGCCGAGAGGAGGTTGTCTTCATCGGAGTCAGAGAGATTTTGAAAGAAGAGGTATGTCAATTGATCTGGTCCAACAGCGCTATTGGATACCTTTGAGAGGGATAAATTTAGTTCATAGAGGGTAAAAGGGGCGTTGTAGGGTTCAGAGTTGTCGGAGCCGAAGTTACAAGTGACAAGAGTGTCGCGAATGAATGAGGTGGTGTGCTGTGAGTATTGAGCGTTCTCTCTCTCTCTCTCTCTCTCTCTCTCTCTCTCTCTCTCTCTCTCTCTCTCTCTCTCTCTCTCTCTCTCTCTCTCTCTCTCTCTCTCTCTCTCTCTCTCTCTCTCTCTCTCTCTCTCTCTCTCTCTCTCTCTCTCTCTCTCTCTCTCTCTCTCTCTCTCTCTCTCTCTCTCTCTCTCTATCTCTCTCTCTCTCTCTCTCTCTCTCTCTCTCTCTCTCTCTCTCTCTATATATATATATATATATATATATATATATATATATATATATATATATATATATATATATATATATATATATATAATATATATATATATATATATATATATATATATATATATATATATATATATATATATATATATATATATATATATATATATATATATATATATATATATATATATATATATATATATATATATATATATATATATATATATATATATATATATATATATATATATATATATATATATATATATATATATATATATATATATATATATATATATATATATATATATATATATATATATATATATATATATATATATATATATATATATATATATATATATATATCTCTCTCTCTCTCTCTCTCTCTCTCTCTCTCTCTCTCTCTCTCTCTCTCTCTCTCTCTCTCTCTCTCTCTCTCTCTCTCTCTCTCTCTCTCTCTCGCTGACTAGGCAGCCTATTGCATTATATATATATATATACATATCATCACCTATATGAACACATGTACCAACACAAAAGAAGAGTCAAAGACCGAAAGACAGGAGAGGGAGATGGGAAGAGCGACATAGGGAGAGAGAGAGAGGGGAGTGAGACCGAAGTACAGCAGGACGCAGCGCTCGGCAGCCATTCTCACCTCCTGCGGTGGCACTTCGAACGACACGGTGCGCAGGTCCACGTTGCGGAACGTGTCGATGCAGGGTGCCACAAAGAACATGCCCGGCCCCTTTGCACCGCCCTGCAGCAGGCGGCCCAGCCGGAAAATCACCGCCCGCTCGTACTCCTGCACCACCTGAAACAGGCCAGATACGTCGCACTGCGGCTGGCATAGTCAGGGGAGACCCTGAGGGCACAGTCAGGGGAGACCGGGTGGGGACGACATAGCATGCTGTTCGGACATGCATTAGGGCAGACCCGGAGGGGACGACATAGGATGAGCTTCAGACCCGCTCAAGGGGAGACGACGTAGGATGTGGTTCGAATCCGCCCTTGGGGGAAACCCGGAGGGGACCGACATAGGATGCAGTTCAGACCCTCTCTAGGGGAGACCCGGATGGGACGACATAGGTTACTGTTGGGATCCGCTTTAGGGGAATTACGCCTATTTCATTGAGAATCACAAGTTGTTGGGCGTTAGGCATATGTTGTATGATATGTTAGCATTTATTGTATATGTTGTGCATTGTATTGCAAGCGAAATACTCAGATTTCCGTGAGGATAAAATATTTTTTCACGCGGATACCATCCAACTATTTTACCATACACTGTTTGCTTATATTGCTTGAGCACGACATGTAGCCGGGCCATCCTTCATTCTTAGTGTGGAATCACCGTTAATTATTGGAAGACAAAGCAGGAATTAATGCCATAGTTGTATGTTGAATTGTAGCATGGGCAGCATCAATAATGCCCCATGGGGTCAGTGCAATACGCATTCCAGCACCAAGGCGTGCTTTTGAAAAATGTCGGGAACAAAGACAAACTAATTTGCAGCAACCTGGATGTGTGTGTATGGTGTGTGTGTGGTGGTGGTGTGTGTGTGTGTGTGTGTGTGTGTGTGTGAGTGTGTGTATGTGTGTGCGTATGCGTGCGTGTGTGTGCGCGCGGCCGTGCGTGCGTGCGTGCGTGCGTGTGTGTGTGTTGATATTGATATTGATAAATGATATGATCAATGCTGATAGCGATGAAATATGACTTCGACGTTCGACAAACTTCACCTTTGATTCAATAAAAAATGTTAATTTCTGTAAGTATTCTGCAATACGGCAGGAAATCAGCCCTTAAGCAAATATCGCAAACTGGGAGAACATGTTTTTCGCAGTTCAACGTTTTTATGGCACGTATTTTGTGATCCGTGTCGGCGCCAAGCCGAGGTAATAGCGTAGGCTCTAATAACATAAACCCAACCGTGCAAATCCAGGTATTTGTGTCCCGAAATTAGCGTGCCATTAATGCCTCGATATGGTAGTCGGACTAACCATGGACCTCCATGGCCTGTTACCAGCCCACCCTCGCTGGGTCACATGATAAGCGCCGGATGCGTGTAAGAAAACGAACCCTCCTTGCCGTGACCTGTTCGATTCCATGGTGATGATGTTGAGAACGCTGCATTCTTCTATGCTTAATAGTTGCGAATTTTTAGCCTATGAAAAGCGATGTGGCTTGCAGGAGCCGAGTCAACCCATGGCGGCAATTCAACTTGAGAAAATTCAGCTAGCTGAGGCAAAACTCCGGTATCCAGTCTCCCTCGTTCAATAACACTCGAAGAGGATTCAAAGGAAGCAACCTCATTATATCAACTGCTATGTCAAGTGTCATCTTATTCCTGTGCATCGTTTCCACGGTCTTCGAGGCACTTCATTTACGCATTCAGACACTAAGTAGCATGTTTTCAAGGAAACTGTAATCTGTGAATTATATATATATATATATACATATATATATATATATATATATACATATATAGATAATATATATATATATACATATATATACATAGATAATATATATATATATATATATATATATATATATATATATATATATATATATATATATATATATATATATATATATATATATATATATATATATATATATATATATATATATATATATATATATATATATATATATATATATATATATATATATATATATATATATAGTGTGTGTGTGTGTGTGTGTGTGTGTATGTGCGTGTGTGCGTGTGCGTGTGTACGAATGTCCTGCTTTGCTATTTGCATACGACGAATGCATTACAAGGGTAAAAGAGCTGGTTTTGTTACCTGGGCAGGACTTTCAGCGAGATTATCTATTGCGAAGAGCTGAAAACGAATTGGTACTTGATTATTACGGCAGAAAATGTGATTTGTTACAGCTTGATATTTTCTGCAGTTGTGCTCTATGTTTTGTACCGATGAAGACCTATTGAGGTCGAAACGTTTACATTAAAGTCATCTCCACAAAATGTGTTTGTTTTCATCATCCATCCTCATTCATATGTATATATATATATATATATATATATATATATATATATATATATATATATATATATATATATATATATATATATATATATATATATATATATATATATATATACATACCTGTATTGCCAAACCTTATCGCGTTAAATGAGTGGATCTACCCATTCAACGATGGTTTCAGCCCCACCCCAAATTTGCTAAGCCTTCGCATGGAGCCTATGGGTATTGTCTGGAAAGAATTACTTCAAAACGCCTTTGAACCAATCGCTCACATCCAACATTTTTTTTCAGCATATCATCTCATGCATATGACGCCACTGTTGTAATTGAAAACAAAAGAAAATGTCCGAGGTTTCCATGTGATACTGATCCCAAACGTAATTCTACACAGCATCATCATACGTCACGGTTCGTTGGAAAGGCTCAGATTGCACAAAGTACGATAATAAGCAAATAAGCATTGAAATATTGAGCATGTTCTAGCTACGAAGAGCCAGTAATGTTACTAAGCATATTGCATGCATTTATATGTCATGCAATTATGCTTGCAAAGTGGTACCGGAAAAATAAATACTCACATCAACAATTGCAGCATCTTCCTCTGTAGTGGTTGTCCGCTTGCGGCCAGACCCCTTGACCTCGTACGCAACTCACCTTCGGCCTGATAGCGGTTCCACCACTTCGCGACCGTCTGTACGCTCCTTCCAATTCTTCTGTCACATTCACTGTTGCTGAATCATAATTCCTTGAAGTTGACTAGTTTTCCCTTTTCAAAATAACTTAAGTGGTAGCCCACGTCTGCGTTATAAACGATCCAATGCTGTCGGTGCGACTGAGGCGCAAATGCAGTAACATCACTAACCTGCCTGTCCTTTTAAAGGCTGCAGAGCAAATGGTCATGTGATCATCGAAGAGGCAGATTTCCATCCATGGACACTGGCCCATGGTCAATCTGGTAGACTGCCACGTAACGCCTAACTGTGAAGCGGCGCACCAAGAATGACGGATGGCCCGGTTACATTTCGTGCTGGAGCAATATAAAATAAACACTTCCTACTGTAAAATAGTTGGATGGTATCCCCTTGAAGTAATATTTTATCCGCGGATAAATTTGAATATGTCGCTTCCAATACAGCGCACAATGTATGCATGAAGCATAATTATTTATCACACAACATAGGCCGTATGGTCAAAAATGTATGATTATCAATGAAACAGGTGTATTTTAATCGTTATTAATCGGTTTGTCAATGAATCTGATTTAAGCAAGCAAGTACCGCCTAGGTATTTTCCGCCCCGGTAGCTCAGATGGCTTTGGCACTGGTCTGTGCTGGTCTCCCCTGTTCTGGTAAGACGGGGTTCGAGCCGCTTCACGCGCTCGCTTTTAGCCCCTGGCTGGGAAGGTCAGTTGGCAACTGGAACGATAATGTCGAAAACGAGCTACCGGGGTGGCCGTGTGAATGCACTAGCGGCACGTGAAGCGTTTTGCCAAATTTGTACTGTAGAACTGCACTTAATGGATCGGGTGATGCGGCCAGGGCTCACCCAACGAGGTCTGTTTAGCAATTTGATCCTGGTATCCTTATAGAGCCATCCCAGCAAGAATTCCAACTAAATTTCTAAAAAGTGTAAAGGTTTGAAATTATATTATTATTTTAGGGTAAGAGAATAGCTGACATAAATCTCTCATCTCCTTTCGCTACATCATTTGCAACCGAGCTACTTCTAAACACTTTCAGCTCATTCTGTGTTGCCGAAGTCCGAAATCCACAGCGATCAAATGCTGCTCGTGTACAGGGCTCCAATGGTGGACCGCTTGCTGAACTGCCAATGTTGTTTGGCCGAAAGAGGAATGCAAGGCGGGAACAGCGTAGACACGTGTTTCTCACTGCATGGCTGCAGGGCAAATGACCACGTGACGACCCCACAAGCGAATACCTGCGGCTGGCCAATGGTGAATCTTGTAGTCCGTCACGCAACGCATAACTGTGAAGCGGCGCCGTCTACCAGTAATTATTGGTATGAAGCGGAGTATATACCAGTAATAATTGGTATCAAACGCCCACGTTCCTAGCGGCCAGCCATGGTTAAGGGTCCCCTAGAACATTTCACTGCAGGCGAGTGTACTACTGTTACCGAAATAAACCAATTGAACTCTGGCAAGGGAAGTTTCACCAGGTTAAGGAATTTAAAAATAAAATAAAATAAGACGTAACGACATTCCGAAATGATGTGAATGATGTGATTCTTCACATTTTGGTGTACGTTATACTTTGGGTTTCTGGCTTTGGGTAGCATTGGGCGAATATCTTTGGGGAGCATGGTCCTCTGCCACCTCTGCTCTTTCAATTTCGGACGAACATTGCACTAGTTAAACAGTTTAAGGAGCTACTAAAGTATCAAATATCTCGCCACGAATGTTTCATGATTCCTCAAATGACACAGGAGCAATTGAGCTGCACCAAGTAGCCACTGACACCAAGGATAGCCGAACCTCGGGTAATGAGGGGGGCAAAGACTTACTTTAGGCTGATTACATGCCATGCAACGCCACAGAGTTAATGTTAAAACTCATCTTTTTCGGAAGGGGAAACGTCAGCTACCCGAAATTCCTGCGTCTGTCTGATACTACGGCATGCACGCCCTAAAACCCAATTAACCAATAGGGTGAAGCGATTTTCACAAAGAAACCTCTTAGGGGTCAAAATGTGTAAGTGTGGATGTGAATAGCAATACAATAAGGGACGAAAGCGAACATAATTTGGTACCACGCAAGGCCGTTCTTTTAATATCTAGTTTCAGCAAGCGTTAAAGTCTCCGTGGTTGGCTATAGGGTTACGAATAGAAAGGTAGTTTACAGCGAATGTCAAACTCGGTAACCGGGAGTTGTGTCTCGCTGTTGCGTGCCTGAATATTCGTGAGTATCGTGCCACTGCCGTATGAACCGTCCATCAGCACAATCAACGTCATCATCGCCGTCATCATCACCATCATCAACCATCGAAAACAATGACCGAACTGCGGCAATGTGTTTGTAATGCATGTCATGGTACAACTCATTTCCCCCTGACATCATAGACCATAAACATCCCTGTCAGACTGATATCCATGATCACTGCTCAGTAAAGGCCAGTCATAGTAGTCCTTCTCTGTGTGCATCACTGGTACATCGGACCTGAACCGAGGTTTGACAAGGATTAGGGCATGACGTCCAGCATGTCCATCTCTTGTCTGCTGCATCAGTCACCTCCATCCAACTTTTAACCGATTGGGAATGACATGGAAATTCATTGAAGCTCGCGGTATGTTCCACATCATCTGTGACATCTTCTTCCAACATCCCCATGGTCATGGGTGACTCAGTCACATCTCTCTGCTTCCAGTCAATCATGTCGTGGTTCTGTTCAGACTCGAAGTTGATGTGAGTGATGACGAACTGTCATACCTCACCCGGTTCTTGACCTTGCCGACATTTCCTGATATGTTCAACTGCCATCCTCGTCTCCAGCTGATTGTTGGTCAGAATGGACGGCAGGACAAGCTCACTGTGTACCCAAAGTCCATTGCGCTGAAGGACTTGGTGTGTGATCGCACGGTCTTTCTCCGACAAGGCCTACCTTAGGATACAGGCC
>JAOTOM010001719.1:0-5000 GCA_034440615.1 Ashinkailepas kermadecensis | reverse complement strand
TATTTTTCTTACTTCTTTGCTTCTTTTCGTGATTTCCTAGGAATTGTTCTTGAGTTTCACGAGCCAACTTCTTGCATATTTTAGCCCACTAAAAGTGGAATAAATATGGTAAATTTATTCAGGAAGGTAGACTTTGCTGCAAATTCTGGATGCTATCAGGAGGAACCCAATCGCAATGTCACTCCTTACTCTATCGTTGTGTGCTGAATAAAAATGAACATAGTCTTCCTTACTTGTTGGCTTTCTGTAAGCTTTAAGGTTAACTGCTGTCTTGGTTTTCACCATTACGGTGTCCTGAAATGGGATAGCTCCTTCCGTTTCTAATTCAATCGTGAACTGTATTATCTTGTTAACATTGTTGAGCTCTTCCATCTTTTTCGTCAAGTCTGTAGATTTTGGCGCGACCACCAGGACGTCATCAAAGTATCTGAGCCAGATGGCGTCGTTCCCAATGTTATCCAAGAAGTGACCATTTTCTTCTTTTTTAAACTATATGCAAAGAGAAGCTGTACCTAGGCTTAATTATGAACCCATGGCTAATCCACTGTGCTGAACATATTCTTCATCATTAAAAGAAAATGACCCAAATGTCATGCACAACAACAAACAATGTAAACAAACGGACCCGAAAGACGTTCGAGGCCGAAAAGTTTATACAATAAAGGACGTCTCCTGTTAATTTAACGCATGTATTCGCCTATCATCTTTTTGATATTTGTCGGAGTTTAGGGGCGCATCGACTGCGGTCATGCAGCTTTTGATATTTGTCATATGGATACTTCACACATACACACAGTCCACGTTCGACTCCATCGAAAAGAAAGCATTACTGGAAGCACTTTATCAAGACATTAAGAATCTCAATTGCAGAAAAAAGTAATGGTGAACCCAAACCAAATAGTTATGCAAAATGTAAAATAATGGACAAGAAACTGTGGGATGCTGCGAAACAGCTCCGCAACGATTACAAAATCATCATTAGGAGAGGCAACAAGTCCTCCTTCTCCGTGATTCTGGACAAGGAAGAATGCTTGAACAATATGAAGCATATCCTTTCTGATACCGGAAAATTCCTAAATATATGAAAAAGCTTCACTGAAAACAAACGCAAATAAACAAATGGTGGCTGCCAGACCCACAATTGGCGCAATTGATTTCCAATAAATAATCAGAGAATTCAATCCGGCATACGAGTGCTAAAATGTCAAGACCTATAAGACTGGCGACATGCTTTGTCCCATAATATCATAAGTACCATCTTCGACGTGGAAACAATTAAAGCAATTTTGCTGTTTAGTGGCATGTATGATTATGCGTTATGCGAAGCATATGCAATCTTAGAGATTGGCTCTCGAACTCGTCGTACAAGCGGCGACTTGCCGCTTCACTCTGCCACAGAAAAGATCCGTCATGGGTTAGAAGGAAATGAATTAATTCACAGTGCGAGGGGCGTCGACAAAGATTCCAGCTGTAACGCTATTTACCCTACCAAACAGCACATGGAGAAGTTTTGCCTGATCATTCCTGGTGATTCTGGGTTGCACATCCACAGAAAAAGACTCGAAAAGGCGAGATAAAGCGATGAATCCTTTGAATACTTTGCATACAAATAATACGTTGTACTGCTCGCGTCTCACGGGCTGAGGCTGAAGATAACAACAACAAAAAAACAGCAGATGTTCATACTCCAGAGAGTGGCAGCCTGCTTCCGTGTGGTGAGCGAGCCACATCAGGAACTTATGCTGCGACCTATCAATGCGAATACGACGACATTTGGTGGCACCAGCCAAATTCCTGAACCCGTGATGTTAGGAACTGTACAAGTGTACTGTTCCAACCGCATGTGCGTCGAACAGCACATGGTGCACTTTGCACTTGCATGGTGCCGATATCTGACGACCACCCTGACAAGTGTAGGGAATTGCTTATTTTGTATCTTAGTCATGTGAATAACAAGGAGGGCTCAACTGCAGCTCAAGCCAACGCTTTAAAAACACGATCACTATATGATACAGAAATGATGGTCATTAAATACCGGAAGTCAAATTTAGGTGTGCAAATTCGACAGTTGTGCAAAATACTGCTTCACAGCCTAGTAAAGGCACGAAATGTATTGTCAAATGATCAGGATAAAAACCAAATCACACTTAGTTCAAATACGAGGAGGGAACGCTCTATATACCTCATGAGGCCGTGCGCCGGAGAGAAAGCGGAAAACGAAAAGTAATCATTCATTAAGGTACCAATAAAAGCAAACACGCTTTTAATTTGTTTTCTTAACTTGATGGATGCGAAAACACCAAGCATTACAACTAATGGCATATTCCATCACTAGCTTCTTTTTTTTAATTCCCCTACCAAATAATAGCTTCCCGTTGTTGTTCTTTCTTTCAGCTTCTGTTGTAGTTATCGAAAATGATCGAGCTATGTATATATTTATCCGCCAAAAGAACAATCAGCTCTGAGGGAGCTAGTGTTTTGCCTTTTCAACACAGGAAATAGTCGAGATCATCATGTTCGGAGTGCGCAGCAATAGTCAATGTTTGTCTTCAACATACTCACCAAATTTACGAGCCGGTGCTTCGGACATGTCTCTGTATGATCCTACCGCGGCAGCCTGGCCTGTGCGCGATGCTTTTAGAAGCTGTGAATCGTGTGGACTGAGCAGTCGCTGGCACCGCGCATCATCCTGTCGCCTCGGGTTTTCGCTCTCATCAGACGAGTGCCGCGAGTTGTGGAGTGCATCGGCCGTACCCAGAGGTGACTCGAGACTCGGATGATTGACCGTGAAGAAATACTGGGGGGCGACCCCAGACACAATGCCCCGTCTGTCTTGATGGTCGGCGCTATCCCTGCCACTCCGATCGATATCAGAGTCCAGCACTGACGCCTGAACAAACTCATCGCTCAGCAAGTCTTCGCTTCGGTGTTTCGCTATGTGGATTTCGTTGTGCTGTCGCCAATCGAGATCGCCGACGTAGATCCGCGACTGGCGGCCGGCCCTCCTGGGCAGGGTCTCCGAACGGACTGCGCGGCCCAGCGGCACAAAATCGGACGCCTGCGACTCCAGATAGTGAACGTCAATGGTCACGTGGTCGCCGGCATCGTCACCGTCAACATCATCGCCATCGGCGATCTGATCGCTGGACTGGCGCTCGTGCGACTGGAAACGAGTCTTGTTCGCGGCCAACAGCGATTGCCTCCCGCGACGATTGAGCGAGGCGGCCTCCGCCAGTCGCTTCTTCTTCTTCCTGTCCTGCATGGCCCAGAGCAGCTGCATGGTGCCGATATGACGTATCCTCCACAAACGGGTTAGAGCCGGAGAATGGAGACGTCGGCGATAGTGCAGAGTCGCCGGAGAACGGAGAATCCCCGGATAGCGGGGAGGTGGTGGCTAGTCGCCTGGTGGCGCCGTCATCAAATGATTTCGAGCTGTCGTAGTACTTGGACCTTGCCGGCTTATCAGCCTCGTACCTCTTCCGTTTCGAGTCACCCTTGTCGCTGCGCTTCTTGACGCCGAATTTGCCGGCATCCTTGGTGGTTTTCTTTTGGCACTGCTGCCACAAGAGTCGTCCCTCTTGCCTCCGGCTCTCCGCATGCCGTTGTTGGGTGAACAGTGAGCCGCCAGCCGCAAGATCTGCACCCACGCGTTGGAGACGCCACAAGATTGAGAGTGATGCCTGTGGTGACGGTGGCCCTGCCAGTGCTGATCAGCTGCTTTCCACCCCGGTGCCACCACGGTCGGAACTTGTGCACAATTCCCACGAGCGCTCCCTTTCCGACAGCTACTACTAATGTCCAGGGGCGACTGCCACGAATGTCACTGTGTCATCCGCCACCGATGGTCCGTCGCGAGTGCCAGTTATGACGTCACTGGTACGGCGGACAACACGAGCACGTCACAGTGTGACGACCGAGCATGAGAGACCACCCGCCGACTGAAGGAGGGCGGAGGTGCGGCCCACTCAACCAGCATGGACGAAAACACGCCTGGTCTGCCATTTCTCGTGGCGCGGCTTCCCTTCTAGCCAGCGGCCAGCCTAAAAATACGTCTCGTGGCGACTGTGCGTTGGCACTGCGCGCGCTGCGCATATTCGTGTCGGACGGCTTTTGTGGCGCGTCTTCAGGAACGCCGAGGTAGTCGGCGTGCTTACCTCTGCGTGACGTCACAATCGTTGGAGAGGTGCCATCAAGTTCGGATCGCACGTACCAGGCACAAGACAACAGCTCGATGTCTGGTTACATGTCCAAACGTCCGTGCCCGGTGTAAGTACCCACGCACATGAGGAATAAGACAAGGAAACGTCATTAATCTTGGCAGTGAAAGAAGAGGCCGCAGTATATACTTGGAGTTCTAAGCGACACGGCGAGTGGAGCTTTCGCCAGCGACCATCGACTTCAGACGTGTGCTTGGTATGCATGAATATGGGCAGATCCTCGCATCCCATGATGTGTTGACTGTTCGTGGCTCCAGTTGTTGTGGAAACAGTAATTTCCGGAAGTAACATAGAACACTTGGGTACGGCTACCGCTGTATTTTTGTGAGCTGTGCGCTACTGAAACAGGTACTAGCACTGCTACTGAAACAGGTACTTGAAAACTTGAAGCATCGCTGCATGTTTTGCAACGACCAGCTGACATCGTAGCTGTTGTAACATATCATGAGATATGTTTATAACAAACTGCTCTGTGACATCCCAACGAGAAAGTACCATTTCCAGCTGTTTGCTGCGATCATGCCGTGCGGCCATGGTCGGAATGTTAATGTTAATGTTAATGCCGCCTCGGTGGCTAAGTATTTGTCGCCGCCGAGTCACGGCTAAACTCAACGGAAACTCAGACTGAACTCAGTGCAAGTTGTGAGGAGGTGCGCTTCTTTCAACCGCGTCATCTATCCCGGTAGTCAATAGTACCATGGCAGAGCGCGACACGCAGAGCAACACAGCCATAGGGCAGTTCCGTGGCAGAGCGCGACACGCGGACGCGACATGGCCATAGGG